>VMDO01035667.1:0-15857 GCA_007922755.1 Pedetes capensis | reverse complement strand
ACTGAATGTGCAAACTATCGGACAATATCATTAATATCGCACACCAGCAAAATTCTACTAAAGATCATTCAGAAGTGACTGCAGCAGTATATAGACAGGGAAGTACCAGAAAATCAAGCGGGATTCAGAAGAGGGCGGGGAACTAGGGACATCATTGCTGATGTCAGGTGGATATTAGCTGAAAGCAGAGAAGATGTCTATCTATGTTTTATTGACTACGCAAAAGCATTTGATTGTGTGGATCATAACAAATTATGGATAACACTTTGGAAAATGGGAATACCAGAACACCCAATTGTGCTCATGAGAAATCTGTACATGAACCAGGAGGCAGTTGTTCGAATAGAACAAGGAAACACTGAGTGGTTTAAAGTTGAGAAAGGTGTGCGTCAGGGCTATATAATTTCACCCTAACTCTTCAATTTATACGCTGAGCAAATAATCCGAGAAGTTGGACTTTATGAGGAAGAACGTGGCATCAAGATTGTAGGAAGACTCCTTAGCAACCTGCGTTATGCAGATAACACAACTCTACTTGCTGAAAGTGAAGAGGATTTAAAACATTTACTGATGAAGATCAAAGATCATAGTCTTCAATATGGGTTACAACTAAACATCAACAAAAGAAAAATCCTTATGACTGGGTCAGCACTCAACTTCAAAATAAATGGAGAAAATATTGAGGCTGTCCAAGATTTTGCTCTGCTTGGCTCTATAATCAACACCCGTGGAAGCAGCAGTCAAGAAATCAAAAGACGCATTGCTCTAGGAAAAGCTGTGGCAAAAGATCTCTTTAGAGTATTGAAAAGCAAAGATGTCACATTGAAGATGAAGGTGTGTCTGACTCATGCCATGGTATTTTCAGTGGCATCATATGGTTGTGAAAGCTGGACATTGAAGAAGCGAGACAGAAAACGAATTGATGCTTTTGAATTGTGGTGCTGGAGACGTCTATTGAATATACCATGGACTGCCAAAAGAACCAACAGATCTGTCCTAGAAGAGGTACAACCAGAGTGCTCCTTGGAAGCAAAAATGGCCAAACTGCGTCTTACATATTTCAGACATGTAGTCAGGAGAGATCAATCCCTGGAGAAGGACATCATGTTTGGAAGAGTGGCAGGTCAACGCAAAAGAGGAAAACCCTCCACCAGATGGATTGACCCAGTGTCTGCAACAATGGGCTTAAACATAAATAAGATCGTTTGCCTGACACAGAATCGGCAATTGTTTTGATCTGCTGTACATAGGGTCGCTATGAGTCGGACTTGACTCGATGGCACCTAACAACAACAACAATTCCTGGTGGGAGAAAGCTATAGACCCTTGTTATCCAAAGAAGTCTACACTATGATAAGTGTTCTATATCCATACAGTACAATAAAGTAGCCCCCATTCACCTGTTGCTATTGACCAACTGAAAGGTGTGTAGTGTCACTAAGGAACTATTTGCTTTTTAAAAAAATTTGATTCAAATTAGCATCAAAAATATAAAAGAAGCCAGACATGGTGGCACACACCTATAATCCCAGCAGCTTGGGAGCCAGAGGCATGAGGATTGCAATTTCCAGACCAGAGGCAGTCTGCCTAACTTAATGAGACCCTGTCTCAAAAAGCAAAAAAATCAGCTGGGCAGCAGCTCAGTGTTCCAGCACTTGCAGAGCATGCAAGTGTGAGGCCCTGGGTTCAATTCCCAGTACGAAAAAAAAAATAGAAAGAAAGGCAAAACTAGGAAATTAAACTCTGTACTTGCAGAAGACAGGGAAGGAAACTTCTATCCTAAGGTTGAATATGGGCTGCGTTTAGCTCAGTTGGTAGAGTATACCACCTAAGGAAGGCTCTACTTTCTTAGGACCAGGGTTTGATCCCCAGTGCTGCAATAATGGGAGAAGTATGTGGCAATCTACTCTTGAAACAATCCTGAAACAATCAGCCATTGAAAGCCCTATGTGGTCACCATGAGTTGAACCAACTAGAGGGCACCTAAAAACAACAACAAGGTTGAATATGTTCTGGTAGTAAAATGAATAAGGCCTGCTAGCATGCCCTGAAAAGAAGCAGGATGAGACAGAGGAAAGAATCCCAGACATGGAGATTCAGTCCTGCCAAATAGGAAAAGTGCATGAGCTAGGGCAGCCCCTTTCTTCTTTATACTCTGTTTCTTTTCAAGTGAAATGAGTAAATTTTAATAATTCACTTTTAATGGTGAAGTCAAAGTAGATTTGACATAGTCACTATCATAAAACATTATTAATCACCATTAATGCCAGCTAGGTATAACATAACGTAGTAGAAAACCAGATTAGATAAAAATCACATTCTACCATGTCTTAACTGTATGACCTTGGGCAAATTAATCTCACTAAGACTCGGTTTTCTTTTAAGCCGAGTGTGGCAAAAAAAAAAAAAAGAAAAGAAAACAATGCAGTAGAGACAATAGATTTCAAGTAGCCTGAAAAAGATACTGCAGCAGAGATAATTGGGAATAGTGAAAAAATTTTGCAAATAATGGTCATTTGCTTTATTGCTTGAAAGCTATATTGACATATGGAAGCTTGTTGTTGTTGTTGTTGTTGTTAGGTGCTGTCCAGTCCAGTCTGACTCATAGTGACCCTATGTACATCAGATCAAAATACTTCCCAATTCTGTGCAAGGCACACAATCTTATTTATGTTTAAGCCCATTACTGTAGACACTGTGTCATTCCATCTGGAGGAGGATTTTCCTCTTTAGTGTTGACCTGCCATTCTCCCAAACATGATGTCCTTTCCCAGGGATTGGTCCCTCCTGACTACATGTCCTAAATACGTAAGACACGGTCTGGCCATTCTTGCTTACAAGGAGCACTCTGGTCACACTTCCTCTAGAACAGATCTGTTGATTCTTTTGGCAGTCCATGGTATATTCAATAGACACCATAATTCAAAAGCATGAATTCTTTTTCTGTCTCCCTTGTTCAGTGTCCAGCTTTCACAACCACATGATGCAACTAAAAATACCATGGCATGAGTCAGATGCACTTTCATCTTCAATGTGACATCTTTGCTTTTCAATACTCTAAAGAGATCTTTTGCCACAGCTTTTCCTAGAGCAATGCGTCTTTTGATTTCTTGACTGCTGCTTCCACGGGTGTTGATTATAGAGCCAAGCCAAGCAAAATCTTGGACAGCCTCAATATTTTCTCCATTTATTGTGAAGTTGAGTGCTGACCCAGTCGTAAGGATTTTTCTTTTGTTGATGTTTAGTTGTAACCCATATTGAAGGCTATGATCTTTGATCTTCATCAGTAAATGTTTTAAATCCTCTTCACTTTCAGCAAGCAGAGTTGTGTCATCTGCATAACGCAGGTTGTTAATGAGTCTTCCTCCAATCTTGATGCCATGTTCTTCCTCATGAAGTCCAACTTCTTTGATTATTTGCTCATAGTATAAATTGAAAAGTGTTTTTAAGTAGTGTACTGGGGAATAAACGTACTTTTTTCTAATTCAATCTTCACAACTCAATCACCTAGAGTACCATCATTGTACCCATTTTGCATAAAAGAGAACTGAGTCTTAGTGAGATTAATTTGCCCAAGGTCACACAGTTAAGGTGTGGTAGAATGTGATTTTCATATAATCTGTTTTTCTAGTACATTATACTATACCTAGCTGCCATTTATGATGCTTAATGATGAGAGGCACTACAGTAGCTTACTTCTATGTGTTATCTTATTTATAAGAGCTCTGTCAAAGATTTGGTGTGAACTAGCCCAGTAATTCCCTTGCTGCATGCCTTGAGTAGTCCTCTCCTGTAGGAAGGACCCTTACTAATATTACTTGAGAGGACAGAACAAAGATGGGTCTCCATGTAATCAAGTGGGAGCCTTGCTCTCCACTTATCAATCTTTTTCTTTTTTAACCCCAGTTGGGTTCCATTTATCTGAATTTATCCCTCAGTCTCCTCTTGACAAAAGCCTTGATTTGCAGTGATACAAATTACTCCCCACTGTATAAAACAACAATATCTAAAAATCATAGTATGTTCTCTTGGAGCAGTAATTTTGATATAAAAATCATCTGAGATTATGAATAACAAAGACAAAGTAGATGGATGGTTAACTATCACTTAACTGAAGCAAAACAATTATATATATAATTGAGAAATCATACCAAGCTCATTCTGAGGGAGAGTAAGAATATCACTACCACACTATTTTGCTTCTGAATGACTAATTGGAAACAGAAGACTCATCAAAGCAGTGAAATGCAGCAACCTGATTTTCCTGAAATTGCCTTGGGAAAGTATGAACTTAATCCTGATTCATACATGAAACACTAAGGCAAAATCAGAGTCCTTTGAGAACAATGGCAAAGGTGGAGATGAAAGCATTATTATCATTTCTAAAAATTTGGCCAGATGAAGAATCATAAGCCATGGAAGCAAAACCAATGGAAGTTTTGCATAATGCTCACTTACATAATTGTAGCTATTGTGGGAGCAGATATATTCAAAATGTAGTTCATTTTCTCTTTCTCTCTTTCTCTCTCTCTCCCACTCTCTCTCTCTTTCTCCCCCAATCTCCCTCTCAAGATAGAATCAGTATAGTACCCAGAGAAAAGCTAAACATCCACTTCCCACAAACACCACTAAAAAACATGCCAACTCCCATTTTTGAAGAAGATTTTCAATCATCTAATGGGTAAATAAGTGACACATTGACACATTTGCCTGAACAAGAGAGTTAATGTTAAATTTGCCATGATGTTTATGGGTATTCATCAGTTTTTTTGCACAAATAATTTTTACTAAAACAACTTCAGGCTTACTTCTAAAGCCACAGCATTTACATTACATAAGAGTTTACAGTAAACAGTTTTTGCTTACATCCAGCAGATATTTATTGAGCATCTAGCAAGTGAAAACCACAGTTGTAGTGGATGTGAGGAATATTAAGAGATAATATCTCATATTCTACTCTAAGATAAAATAGAGTCCGTGAAAAATACCAGGAGCCATTATTGTGATTGTTTCTGTGAGTGTAAAGAGACCTTCTCAGGCATTGCCATGCCCACAGCCACAATAGCCACACTATTTCCAATTTTCTCTAGTTTGGGATGAGAAGTGGGTCTGGAGATTTGACATATAATGGTGTACCAAAGTAATTGAAAGAAAATAAGCATGCCTAAAGAGAGGAAAGGTTTATATATCCACTCTCATAACTCCCTGATTCCTGGAGAAAAGAAATTTATATGAATTCCGGAAAGGTCATCAATGGGTCATGCAGAAGTGTTTGTAGCAATGGAGCTATTTTGTAGCATTAGAAGCCAAGGCAAAATAATTTCTGGGTTTTTTAGTATAACTTGATAAAAATAATTAAATCATAAAATAACTATAGAAGATGACTTTGTAAAAAAAAATGTACAATCCTTATTTTGGAGAAGAAAGCATCCTTCTAATGAATGGAAGGAAAACATACTATGAATAATTCTGCATTGCTGGGCACGGTGGTGCATGCCTATAATCCCAGCAGCTCGGGAAGCAGAGGTGGGAGGATCCTGTAAATTCGAGACCAGAGACAGCCTGCGTAATTTAGCGAGACCCTGTCTCAAAAAGTCAGAAAAATGGGCTGGGGGCACAGCTCAGTGGTCCAGCACTTGCAAATCATGCAGATGCGAGGCCCTGGGTTCAACCCCCAGTACCACAAAATAATAGTAGTAATAATAATAATGATAATTCTGCATCATGCAAATACCTGAAAAGTTTGGGAAAATTAGCCAAGTTAAATGCAAAGTCATGAGAACCATATTATGAGCAAGTTTGTATGGGGCTATGTGTATAATAGCAGACACATTAATCATATTCTAAGCTCAAATTTAAGGGCCATAACCTATACTCCAGTCAAAAATATCTTCCTTCACAAACTTATATTGTGATTTCTGAAAATATAGTAAATATAACATGCCACACATTTCCTACCAGTACCACTTCTCCCAGAAGTTGTTTTCCTCCCCCTGTTGTTGTTGTTGTTAGGTGCCGTCGAGTCGGTATCCAACTCATAGCGACCCTCATAGGGTTTTCAATGGCTGACTGTTTCAGGATTGCATTGGGAGTGGATTGCCAAGCCCTTCTCCCATTTTTGCGGTGCTGGGAATTGAACTCCGGGCCTCAGAGACTGCAGCGCAGCGCTCTACCCACTGAGCTAAATCCCAGCCCTTCCTCCCCCTAGGAAAATATAATTTCTGGTGTCTTTAAGTATTATCTAGAGCTGTATTCCTTATTTGGCCAAATTCTCAGGCCTATAAAATCAAAGAGCAAAACATTAGTATTCTTAATATATACAAAGATCATTGAAAGGGAGTAATTGGGATTTTGTAGCTTTGGGCCAACATCTTCCCAGTTCGTCCCTCAGCCCTTTACAATCACCCCTCTACTTTTTGCTTATAGGAGTTTGACTTTTCTAAATTCCCCATGTAAGTGAAATCATGCAGTATTTATGTTTTGCACTTGGCTTATTTCCCATAGCATAATATTCTCCAGGTTCCAGGGTTATCTATATTGTTGCAAGTGTCAGAATTTCCTTCTTTTTGTTGCTAAATAGTATTCCATTGTGTATATATGCCACATTTTCTTCCTCATTCATCAGTTGAGAGAAACTCGTATTTATTCCGTATTTTAGCTATGTTGAAGAATAAATATGCAATTTTTTGGAAGGAGAGGAAAAAGGAAGGCAGTGCAGTGGTTTGCTAGACACAAATGTATAAATTGATATAGCTTTCAGAAATATCAACTTTGTGTGAAGACAATAAGACAATGCTGTACATTAAAGAGAATAAACCTTAGCAAATGTAGAAGTGTCAGGAAGGAGACTAGTGGCAGTGTTTTTCGGTTTTTGTTTTTTGTTTTTTTTTTTTTGACAATGGTGAATTCAACCAAAAAGCATTGAAAGTAGTCATAAAAGAGAAAGGATTGATTTGAAACAAATGTCAGAGGCAGAATGGTGATTCTTATGCACTTAGATGTGGGGTTAGGTTGGTGGTTATAGAGAAACAAAAACCAGTCGAACATAATTTTGATGGTGCCATTTTCCCATGTGAAATCTCCCAACTACTTTTGCTAGCTTTTAGTGATAAGTTTAAAACCCTGAGCTTGCCATTTGAGACCTGCAAAGATAGAGCTTCAACCTACCTGACTTCTCATATTTCTGACATAAAATGTCACTGGCCATGAGCCATTGCCATCTATCAAGTATTTTTCGCATCTTCTTACGTCTCTGCCTTTACACATGCCATTTCATATGCCTGAAATTCCTCTCATGTGCATACTTTGTCGAGCTTCAAAATCTAGTTTATGTGCAACTTACTGTCCTGTAAAGACTCCCTAATCATCCTGAGCCGTGAGCTCTTTTCTTTGAATGCCTATAGTAATTCGTCTGTACCTCTTTTATGTCATGGATCCTGTTTTCTTTGCAACAGAGAAGCCAGTTATCCTAATAACACATAATTTGGATCATGCCAGTCCACTCCTCCAAATCGTGTTGCAACCTTTTTCTTCCTCAGGTAAATGTCAAAGACTACAGAAAGCTCTCTTTCAGTGTTTGTCAATCAACCCCAGCTCTATAGTGGATTCATGCTAGGAACTGCTTAAAAATTCCACGTCCAGTCCTCACCTTAGACCAAGTGATTCAAATCTCTAGGAGCACTGCTTATTAAAACATTTGAAGTGATTCCAAAATGAAGTCAGAGTTGATTGTGAGCCACAGAATTGGTCTGAGCCAAAGCTGCAAGATGAGTTGATTAATTTCTTGCTGTTTACTTTGTGCAATGGAGGCCCATTTTGGACCCAACATTGCCTCTTTATGACCATTAACATCTTTCACCCGGAAGTCTGTACTTGCCTTAAGCTCTAGCTTCTCTGTACAAATAGACCAACACAAAAAACCTTAATTAGTACATGGCACCCCTCATAATCTGCAAATTTCTATAATTTAGAAATATAATTTACCTGAAAAGCAAAAAAATAAATCTTGCTGTATCTGTATATCAACAAAATATTTTTAAGTAAATATTGTGTTCATGTTTGTCACATTTGCAGAGGGCACAAAGCTGAAGTTGTGAGATTAGTAAGTATGAGAGAAGGGCTTGAAAATCCATGAAACACTTTTTAAAAAGCCATTGAATTAGTTGAATGAAGTGTAATAAAATTGGCAAACAAATCAGATATGTAGTGGGTATCAGTGCTATGATGTAGAAGCATCAAGTATAAGAGATATATAGGGGGATGAATGTTGCCCTAGAGTGCAATAGTTCTCAATGTTGAATATGTACCCGGTGGGCTTGTTAAAAGACATTGTTGAGCTCCACTATCAGAGTTTCTGATTTGATCCATCTGGGACCGACCTGGCCTGAGAATTTTCATTTTTCACAAATTCCTATATGATGCTGATGCTGATGTTGCTGATCCAGGATAAATTGTTGGAGCCACTGGAATATTATGATTATTAAAAAATAAGTTACTAGAGCTGGGTGCAGTGGCACATACCTGTAATCCCAGCGGCTCTGGAGGTGGAGGCAGGAGTATCACAAGTTCAAGACCAGAGGCAGTCTGCATAATTTAGCTAGAACCTGTCTCAAAGAGTAAAAAAATGGGCTGGGGTTGCAGCTCAGTGGCCTAGCACTTACAAAGCATGCAAGTGCAAGGCCCTGGGTTCAACCCCCAGTACCACAAAAAAAAGGAAAGAAAGAAGTTGCTGTAAATTGAGTCCAAAAATTAAAAATTTGTATGACAAAATATGTGTAAGTATTGTCTATTAATTCTAGTATGCATTTATGAATTATTTTTTGTTTTGAGAGACTCTACCGAAAGAATGACCTGAGAAGAGAATGAGTAATTTTGAAGGGACTTTCAACAATGTCACATAAGTAACTTGTGAAGGAGAATTATGGAAAATGGAGAAGATGAAGATATAGGTAGGATAAAATGGCATTGCACTCTCTCACTCTCCAAAGAACTATCACTTGGACAAGAGAGATTTATTTTAGATGACATCAAACATGAAGCAAGAATCCATGGTCCAACATCCAAGGAGACTAACTTCAGTTGGAAATAATGCAGATATTTCTACTATTTGGGGTAACTTGCACCATAGTGAGCGGCTTGCAAGTGGCTGTCTTCCTATCAGTTGGGATTTTCAAGCACAGCAAACAGAATTCAAGCATCATGTATGGAATTAGAAGGAAAATACCAGTGAAGCCCTTTAAGTACTGAGAAATCACGAGTATATAAATATTGTTTTCTTTAGTTCTAAAATCTTACTAATACGAAAATACTGCCTTTCAAAAACAAAGATCATCTGGAGGATGGTTGTATTATTCAAATCCTGGCAGCTCTAACTTATGGTTGAAAATATGAGGCAAATATAAATTAAGAAGACAAAAATCAACCCAGTTGAAAACTGCAGGATAGAAATAATGTATTTAATGAGAAGTATCAGGTCAAAGCTGGGCTGGGATTTAGCTCAGTTGGTAGAGTGCTGCGCTGCAGTCTCTGAGGACCTGAGTTCAATTCCCAGCACCACAAAAATGGGAGAAGGGCCTGGCAATCCACTCCCAAGGCAATCCCGAAACAGTCAGCCATTGAAAACCCTATGAGTGTCGCTATGAGTCCGATACCGACTCGACGACACCTAACAACAACAACAATCAGTTCAAAACCCAAAGAGACTGGAAGGCAGGAAGAAAGGTACAAGTTGAACCAAAAAGAAAGCAAAACAGGTAAAGAGTCACTCTTTACAGAGAAATTTACCATCCACAGAAAATATTTTATTTCCATGCTGACATGTAATATTAAGTTCAGTTATCTATGTGCTCAAATTTGATGTGAACTTTCAGAGAATTGATTAGAGTCAAGGGAACTCATGAGGATCATAGGTCAGATAAATGTCTGCACCATCGGTGCTGAAGTAGTAAATCAGTGTGAGGATGGGGAAGGGAAAAAGAAGCAAAGCTTGAGATAATGGCTGTCATTTTTAAAATCTTGCTGAGTAATCTGAGGACCAATATCTGAGAGAACGAACGAAAAGGGTCTGGGCATTTCTTATGCATAATGATTGTCTTGGGAAAAATGGTGATGTTTGATCCCACAGCTTTTTCTCATTCAAAGGCAAGTGTTTTGCTCTTTTTCCTATTTTCAGCCTTTTAGTCCTCTGTGTCTTCCTGCTCTCTCCTGATTCTCTATCCTGAGCAAAAATTATATTACCAGAGGCATTCATTTTTATCCCACATGAGATTTGTAATCATTGTTAACAAACTTTAAGAAATCTGAGGGAAATATGTGAACAGACCAGGACAGATGAAGGTCTTCCTCAGGGCCACTGAAATAACAAACAGCTATTCACTTTCTTAATCAATCTAAGGGCAAGGAAGACCATCTCCAAACCTTTGCGGGAGCCTTTTTGGAGCCAACTTCAATATAAATCACTTGGATTTGTAAAACACCACAAATATTGGGTACTAGACCTTACAGAATAAAATGAAATACACAATAGAGGTGCCATTTCCCAATCACAAATGCCTCTAATTTTATTACTCAATTAAGTGTTTTGATTGATTGTTGAGGTCACTGTGGCAAGATCAATGTAATGTGTTCAATTATTATGTCTAACAATAAGAACAACAGAATTTTAGAGAAGGAAGGGCCATTAGAAACCAGCTACTTAACGTTCATTTTCTAGATGTTGAGATGGAAATCTTGTGGTGAGAAAGGGATTGCCAAATTCACAGGGTGAATGAGAAGGGGAACTAGCACATGAAGGACATTATGTTAGCATAGTCACATTTTGTATCTTTAGATGGCACCCATAGCCTCAACCAGAGGATAGCCAATCATTCTGGGTCACCCTCAACTTTCTCAGGTGTAGCACTGAAGGTATCACATCTTGGGAAAATCTCAGTACTAGGGAAAGTGGAATTGTTTACCCTAACTGGCCAACTATTCTAAAAGCTCATGTATGTAGACGAAACAGGATTACTAGCCTGGGCTATACGGAAGTATCTCACAGAATTAGTTACTGGATTAGGGACTCAAAATGTCATCCTTCTTGTCTTCTTCTTCCCATTCCTTCTCTTCTTTTTACTGGGTGAAATCTATGAAGTCAGTAATTAAAAGTATGAAATAAAAAGAAAGTTTACAGTCTGTGCCAGGAATTTTTCTAGGTTTTGAGGATTAAGAAGTGAAAACTGACTAAAATAGAACTTTTATCTGACTCTGAGGTCAGAAAATCCTGGATCTCAGGGAGCATATATTCTAATCAAAAGACAGCTATAACAATAATAACAGCAATAATAAGAATAAAAACTTTAGTGAGATAGATTACATGTCATCTGGTGATAGTAATATGGATAAAAATGAAGCAAGACTGAGGAGAGAATAATGTTTGTGGGGATGCTGCTATTCTAGGTAATGTAGCCAGGGAAAGTCTCTCTCATGATGTGGCTTCATAGTTTACAAAGTCCTTTCCAATGTTAGTTCAATTACAAGAGCATGTGGAAAGAACCCTAGTATTAGATTGCACCTCAGTTTTTATTCACAGTTCACTATGGTTCTAAACTACAGGGAAAAATATGGGAATCCCCCTCTGATTTTCTAGAACTGCTTTTGCAAACTGACATTTGATATGTAGGGACAGTCAATAAAGGATATCCAAAAGGTTTTTAAGATCCCAAAGGGCTGTGGCTGTTCAAATACAAACATTGCCCAAAAAAAAGACCCTTTGAAAACATAATGTGAGTTGTTTACCCCTCCAGATGTCCCAGGAAAATATAAATTTAGCTCTACCAACTGGCAGGAACTAGCAAAGTGCCTGGTGACATATTATACATCGAATAAATGCTTGTTTGCTAAATAAATGTATTTGTAAAAAGTCAAAATCAAAGCCTTTCTTCCTTATTCACATGTTACTTTCTAAATACAACCTACTGTGACCTTGATATTTAGAATGACCATTTCTCCCCAATATCTGCTATCTTTGCTCTTAGCTATATTTTCTCCATGTCACTTATCATCATCCTCACTCCTTCATATGTCCTTTATTTATTTTACACCTTTCTCCTCTCATCAGAATGTAAGTTCCATGAAATCACACACTTACCCATTTTATTCACTTACATATGCCACCAAGCCCCAAGAATGATGTCTGGAAAACAAGTGCTCAAAAAGTGTTTGATATATTAAATAATCCATTGCTTTCTCTCAAATTCATTCCCTCTTCTTCATATCAACAGCCAAGCATCACACTCATTGTCTCTCAGATGGACTATTAGACTAGTCTCCTAAAACATCCCAATCCCGCCTCTCCAAAGGAATTTCTCTACAGTAGTCAAAATAATTCTTTTTTTTTCCCGGTACTGGGGGTTGAACCCAGGGCCTCATGCTTGCATGCTTTGCAAGTGCTGGATCACTGAGCCATAAACTGCATCCTAGCCTTTTTTTTTTTTTTTTTTTGAGACAGGGTCTCGCTAAACTACACAGACTGCCTGTGGTCTCGAACTTGCGATCCTCCTGCCTCCACCTCCCTAGCCTCTGGGATTGAGCAGCTAGGATTACTGGCGTGCGCCACCGCACCCGGCCAAATAATCCTTCTTAAAAGAAGGGATTATTATGTTCTTCTGTGATTTCAAATCCTCAGGGAAAGTTCAAACTCCTCAAAATCTTGAAGATGTAACTTAAGATATTTTCTACCTCTCTATTCAGCTATAAACATAGGAGATATTCTTTTACACATGCTGCATCTAATCCATTAACCAATCATGTCGCCTCTGCCTTGACCAGATTTGCCAAATCTAATCACATACCAATGCCTCCATCACTACCACTCTGAAGAGTGGTGTCACCATCATTTTTTGAGTACATTAGGTAATAGCTTCCTAAATGGGCTTCCTGCCTTCACTCTTGCCCTTCTACTATCTATTATGTACAGAGAAGACAAGGTACACATTATAGATACTTAGACATGTTTTTATTTTTCCCTTGCTCTGAACTCTTAAGTAGCAATTATCTCACTTAGAATAAAACCCAAATACTTTATCATGACCTATATGCCCTCTGTGGCTCAGCCTCAATCTAGCTGTCTACCATCATTGCCTGCTACCCTTTCTCTTCCTAAACGGGCTTTTTCCACACTAGCTTCCAGATTTCCTTAGATCTTAATGTTATTTCTGCCTTAAGATATCAGACTTACTATTTCCTCTCCATTATGTATTTTCTTACTTCATTTAAATCTCCATTGAAATTTCACCATCTCAGGGACCTGATTTTAAAAGTCCCCCTCCCAATTATCTTTTGGTATTGCTTTATTTTTCTTCATAGTTCTTTTTATCATCTGACATTCTTAGTTTATTCACTTATTTTTATTATCTAAACTCCTCATTAAGATGCAAGCTCTACCAGCGAATAAACTTTGTTTTATGATTGCTCTATCCCAAGTGCCTGGAATAGTGTCTGTAATAAAATTAACAACAAGAATAAGTATCTTTTTAGTGAATAAATACTTTCCTTTTTTGCTTGTACCATTTTTCATACTGACATGCCTTTTGTCATCTTGTCTGATATATGAAAATCAACTTTTAAGGCCTGGATCAATAGTTACTTCTATATAATCTTGTGTTTTCCATTGCTCCCTCCCAGAGAAAATAATCTATGCTTTCCCACACTTGCCTTGATAATTCACCCATACTTTTATGATATTAAATCCTTTGCATTGTATCATTTCCTTTCGTCTTCAATCTGAGCCAGTTACTACCAGCACACTCTGATAGTCCCTTGAGGACACAGACTACATAAATTTTTTAATAGTTTACTACTTTCTATGAAGGCCTAGCTACATAATTTGCAAAGTCTCATATAAAATGAACATTTGAAAATGTGGAGCATCTTAAAAATTTCAAGGTGGCAACATGAGTACATTAAATGAGCATGGGTCCCTTCTGTGCATGAGGCCTGTATGACTGCACACACTGAAGAAGCCACCTCTGCTCCTTTCATAATCAAAAGTCCATCTCCTTACTACAACATCCTACTCACAAGCCAGTGCGTCTCTGAAGCCTTCCCTGCCCCTCCACACTGCCACAGGTAGGCAGAGGTATCTGAGTCTTCCTCAATATGCTCACAACCTTTGGCACTTACCTTTATGAACATCTACCATATCACATGGCAATTGTCTGCCTACTTTTCTTTTCTAGCCTACAGTGAGTGCTAACAGATAGAAACTTTGCTTCTTTACAGAGTCTACACATAGTAAGTACTCAATAAACATTCAGTCATCAAATGAATGTCAACTGAAAAACCCAGCCATGTATTCATATATATATGCAAATGAATATTGCAGATTTATAGCCAAACAACTCAGAACAATTCACTTAACATTACAGGACCCAGAGTATGTCACTTAAAGGTCTACATTTTCAAAAGATATTTTTTTCTTGCCCTATTCATCCCAGCACTCTAAAGATGATAATACCAAGCCTTTGAACTTTGTGGTTTCCAGATGAACAGGGTCTGTGCCATCTGTAAGTGTTTTGATGAATTTTAAAATGGTACCAGCTAAAATATTGACATGCAACATTTGGGATGGG
This sequence comes from Pedetes capensis, assembly GCA_007922755.1. NCBI lineage: Eukaryota > Metazoa > Chordata > Mammalia > Rodentia > Pedetidae > Pedetes > Pedetes capensis. Next base: position 1,248 of record VMDO01035667.1, on the reverse strand, counting down.
AATTCAATCAAGTCTATTCCCCACTGATATTTAATTCTGCTTTGACTCCCTTGGCAGCCCCCAACACATTAAGTTCCACCTTTCTTTTTTCCCTTAGTGCATATGTTCACCTTTGCTTTCTGTGAATCACAACAGAGAATTTTCCAGTCTCCTATAGTTTTATTGTATGGTAAAATAACTTCTCTGAACATAATTGTGTTGTTTTATTAAAGGCAAACAGTTGTTAAAGTTCATAATATAATTGGATAATTCAAATTTCAGGTAAGAAGGGCTATGATTTTCTTAGCATAAACCATCCTTAAATTTATGCCCCCAATCATATTTTTACTCTTCATGGCATTTAGATCAAGGCAGAGCCATTATTATGAAATTTGACTTTACATGGAAACGTAGTGGAAGGGCTGGTCACCAGAGAATATTATTAATTCATAATGCAATATCACTGAATAGCTCCAAGTGCATTCTCACATTTAAGCACCACACAGGAGCCTTGCTGAAACATGGGATATAATGAGAACCTTCTCCTGTCCCCACTAACTAAATCCCCTTGCACAGTTTTATTTTGTTACCCTAGTTTTATTACTTTCAGGCTCCAGGGATGAACTAGCTTTTACAGAAGCGTAACAGACTCTTAAAGTTGGGCTGACCAATTATATTATAATTTTCAGCCAAGAAGAATATTCTCTTCTATAGCATTCATACAGACTGAAAGGAAATTACAAAGCCTAAGAAATGGATATGTATTAAACTCTGTCCCATGCATCATTATTTTCTTTGTGGTACTAAGGGTCTCACACATCCTAGCAAGTATTCTGCCACTGAGTCGCACCTCCAGCCTGCCTTTTTTATTTTGTATTTTGAGACAGGGTTTCATTAATTTACATAGGCCTCTGACTTTGAACTCAAGATCCTCCTGCTTCAGCCTCTCAAGTCTCTGGGATTACAGTTACATGTCACCATGTCCAGCCAAGAAAATTGTAAAATGTTATTGACATACACTAACAAGAGGTAAATAATCAGAAAAATATAACATGTTCATGAAAAAGTAATTCAATATTTTAAGGATATTCTCCTTAAATTGCTCTGTAGATTCTATTCAATCCCAGATAAAATCACAACATGTCTTCTCAGGAAAATTGACAATATGATTTTAATTTCATATAGAAGAGCACGGGACAAAAATATTCAAGATCCTATGGAAGAATAAAAATAAAATCATTGAAAGCATTTTACTCTTAGACTACAGCT
>VMDO01035666.1:0-15849 GCA_007922755.1 Pedetes capensis | reverse complement strand
ACACAGGGATTGAACTCAGGGTCTCACACTTGCTTGCCTAGTATATCTATCTTTAAAATAATTCCTCCATTGTCTTAATTACAATAGTTTTAAAATAGGTCAGGGCAACAGAGGCAAAGTAAACCTTCTAGCACTATTCTTTTCTAGGATTGCTTGACTGTTCTTAGCTCTTTGCATTTCTATATCGATTTTAAATGCATGTGTAAACATTTTCAAACGATTTCATTCAGACTTTGTTATGGCATTGATGCTACAGGTCATTTTGGGGACAACCAATATATTTACAATCTTGAGTCTTCAAATACATGAACATGTATATTCCTCCATTTACTGAAGTTGTCTTTAATTTTTCTCTGTAATACTCTATTGTAGAATACTTTTATTGTAGAAGATATGGAAATCTTTCATTAGATTTATTCCTGGCTGTTTGTATTTCTAAATACTCATTTTATTTATTGCTGGTACAAGGAAATACTATTAATTTTGCATGTTGAGTTGATATCTAGTGACATTGCTAAATTTTTCTAGTAGATATTTTGGATTTCCTATGTGGAAATAATGTTTGAGAATATTGACAATTTTATGTATTTATTGCTAACTGTTATAAATTTTCATTCTTTTCCTTACCTTATTACAATCATTAGGATATCCAGTACATGCCAAATAAAAATACTGAAAGTTGACAGTCTAATTTCATTTCTAATCTCAGAGGGAAATCTTTCAATATTTCATCTTTAAGTATAATATCTGCTGGGGTTCTGTTTGCTTGTTTTTTATTGTTGCTGTTTTGTTTTTTTGTTTCTGTTTTTGCTTTTGTCATACTAAGGGTTTGAACCCAGGGCTTTGTGTATGCTAGTCAAATGGTCTACCTCTCAGGAGTTCCCCCAGCCTGTTTTTATTTTTCATTTTGAGGCAGGGTCTTGCTAAGTTGTGCAGACTATCTCAGCCCTGAACTCATGTTCATACTGCTTCAGCTTCCTGAGTCTCTGGGGTTACAAGCATAAGCCACCACTTCCAGCTGCTGTATTTCGTTTTGTTTTATAATGTATATATTTTTTATCAAAATAAGGAATTCGCTTTCTGTTTAGAGGGTTTATCATAATTGGACACTGAAGTTGTCATAGGCTTCTTCTGTGTTTATTGAGACAATAATGTGATTAATAATATGATTTCTCTCCTTTATCATATTATTTTGGTAAATAAAAAGTATCATATTTTAGCCAGGTGCCATGTTACATTCCATGTTACATTCCAAGTCCAGGGACTTGGGAGGCTGAGGCAGAAGGATCATGAATTTTAGGCTAAGAGGTAGCCTGTGTAATTTAGCAAAACCCTATCTTGAAATAAATAAAATAAAATAAGGGGTTGGGGGTGTGGGTAAGTAACATTTGCCTAGCCCATGCAAGGCACTAGGTTCAACCCTGTGGTACTACAAAACAAAGCCAAAAACTCAGAAAAGTGTTACTTTTTGAATGAATTCATGAGTTGTGCTTTATGGAAATTAACTCACTTTGAACATGTTATTCTTTCTTTTATGTTGTTATTGTCTTTTGCATACAATATTATTGGTTTTCTTGGCTAATATTTTGTTAAGGAGTTATAAAATCAATGTTATTGAAGGAAATTTGTCTATAATTTTTTCTTTGTAATATTCTTTCCATTCTTGATATCAGTGTTAAACTAATGTCATGAAATACTGGGGAATAAGCTCATTTAGCGCAAATATTTCTCTAACTTTAATTATTATATTTTCTGCATTGACATATTATTTGTAAGTAAACCATTTAATTTTTACATGGTTGAATATTTAATATTAGTTTTTGAACTGAGTTCTAGTTTAATTGCACCATGACAAAAGAATACACTCTGCATGTTTCCATTTTGAAATTCTAATTGAAATTGTTGAGATTTATGAATAAGGTAATGATTAATATTTGTTAATGGTCTATGTACACATTATATATATATATATATGTATATATATATATATACATATATATATATATACACACACATATATGTATACACACATATATAGTTATTATATATACATATATTCTATAATTGTTGGAATAGTTCTCTGTATTTTGATGGAGGTTAATTTTGTTAATTATTTTGTTCAAATTTCTGTTTTTCATTGATTGTTATATGCCAAATATTGTTGCATTAGAGTTGTTCACTGTGATAATCAATTTGACTAATGTTTAGGTATTTTGCAATTTTTGCCTTGTTATTGTTGTTGTTGTTAGGTGCCGTCGAGTCAGTATCCGACTCATAGCAACCCTCTGTACAACAGGGGAAACACTATTGTCAGTGCTTCTCTGCTGCTCATAGGGTTTTCAATGGCAGATTTATTTTTGGGAGGGGTTTGCCAGGTCCTTCTCCCAAGCCTACAGCTTCTGGTGTTCCCAGGCAGTCTCCCATCCAGGTACTAACCAGGCCCGACCCTGCTTAGCTTCTGAGATCTGGTGGGATCGGATGCCACAGGGCTACCGCTGTAGGCAATTTTTGCCTTATATGTTTGAAATTGTATTATCTTTCATACATATGTTGTTGTTAGGTGCTATCAAGTCATGTCCAACTCACAGAGACCCTCATATGCTCTCCACTGGCTGATATAGAGAGTCATAATTTGTTTTGGGGGTGAATTATTTTATTATTATAGAATGTCTTTTTTATTTAGCAGTGATTTTTGTCATAGTATTTACTTTAATATGTGATAGGCTCTTACTTTTGAATACTATCTTCATCTTTTGATATGCTCACTTGTGTTTGTGCTCACATTTGTACATGCGCACATTTTTAAATCTCATGATAAACTATTATTATTGCTTTACACATTTAGTACTTAAATTTATCCACATCATTTTTCTTTCTTTTGCTCTTTACTTCTTCCTGCATCTTTGGTCTTCCACATGGTATCAATTTTCTTTTACTTGCAAACATTTATTACATTCTGCTATGCAAGAATGTGGCTTGGATTTAGCTCAATTGGTAGAGTGCTGCTCTGCAATCTCTGAGGTCCCAGGTTCGATTCCCAGCACCACAAAAATGGGAGAAGGATGTGGCAATCCACTCCCAAGGCAATCCCGAAATAACAAGCTGTTGAAAACCCTATGAGGGTTGCTATGAGTCGGGCACGACTCCACGGCACCTAACAACAACAACAATGCAAGAATACTGTTAGAATTCTGTTAGGTTTTGTTTAAAATATTATCTTTTTCAAACTTATATTTAAATGCTATTTTTATGGACATAGAATTTTAGAATAGATATTTTATTTTCTTGTTGTTGGGTGCTGTAAAGTCAGATCCAACTCAGTGATCCTATGTAGAACAGAACAAAATACCACCCAACACTGCGCCATCCATACAGTCTTCTTATATTTGAGCCTATTGTTGCAGTCACAGTTTCTTCTCATTTTGAGTTGTGCCACATAAGCAAATGGAGGTCTAAGGAGCTTTACCTCCCCTTCCTTCATTAAGGTTGACTCTACTTTGGGAAGGCAACACTTCCTCAGTCATTTCTTGAGTCAGTTCCAGCCTGGAGAGCTCGTTTCGGGACACTGTATTTGACAGTGCTTTTCTGGTATTCATAGAGTTTTCAATGACTAATTGTTTTGGGAGTGAGCTACTGGGTCCTTCTCCCTAGTCTGTCTTGGTCCGGAAGCTCAGCTGAAACCTGCCCCCCATGGGTGCCATTGTTATCATCTGAAATACCAGTGGCATAGCTTTCAGCATCATAGCAATGTGTAAGTCTTCACAGCATGGCAAGCTGAGAGACATGTAAGAGTTGTTTTCTTTCAGCACTATCAAAATATACTACTGTGTCTTCTGTTTATTTGTCTTATAAAGTTAGCTATTTGTCTCATTTTTGTTATTTGAGGATAGCCTTTTGTTCTACATACACTTTTAAATATTTCTGGTTGTCCTTTTAGTAAATTTATTGTCATATGGGTTAGCGTTTAGCTCAGTTGGTAGTGTACTACTCTGCATGCTCTGAGGGCCTGGGTTTAATAGCTTGTGCTGCAAAAATGAGAGAAAGACATGGCAGCCCACTCCTGAAACAATCCTGAAACACTCAGCCATTGAAAACCCTATGAATAGCACAGAAGCACTGACGTAGTGCTAGGCATGGCACAATGTCAGGAGCTGTTTTGGGGAGTGTTTTGTTCTGTTGTACATAGGGTCATTATGAGTGGACCTGACTCAACAGCATCTAACAACAACAACAATTATCATATAATTTTAGAAGTTCGAGTCATGTCTTCTCCTAAATTCATGTCTACCAAGAGCTACAGTATGTGCCCCTATTTGGAAATAGGATGTTTGCAAAAGTGATTACAGTAAGCATCAAGATGAGATCATATTGGAACATAGTAGGCCCTAAATACAATGTATGTATACTTTGAAGAGAAAAGAAGGACACACTGTGACAAACTAAAGAGAGCCATATGCAGACAGAGGCAGAGACTTTCAGGATACAGCTTCTAGCTAGGGAGCATCCTGTATTTCCAGGAGACATGAGAAGCTAGAAAAGGGCAAGAAAGGATTCTTCTTTAGAGCCTTCGAAAGGAACATAGCCCTGCTAACACCTTGATTTCAGACTTCTGGATTTTAAAACCACAAGCCAATAAATTTGTCTTGTTTTAAATTACTAAATTTGGGGTCATTTTAAATAACAGCCCGATAAAAATAATGCAGTTGCTTAAGTGTGCTTTTTTATGTGTATTTTCTGAGGTGGGGTCTATAATATATAAAAAGAAACATTATGTGGTAACACTTACCATTAATCTAACAGATTAGAAAAACTAAGGTTTAATAACTTGTCAGATTTAGAACATTTTTGGTCTTTCTCTTTTATTAATATTTCTGACCAATTATCTTTTTTCTCAACCTAGGACTCCAATTATACATAAGTTTGGCATTTTCATCATATCCTCCTATGACTTTTAAACTCTTCCTATATTTGTATCACCTCCTTTATGGTTCTTTCTGGATAGTTTAATTTCATCAGCCTTTTGGTTTCCTGAATTTCTCTTCAGTTATGTCCAATATTCTATTAAACCTATTCATGAGACTTAATTTTTTTCAGTTTTGAGTTTACGCTTGGCTTCTTTTTTATAGCTTATATATCTTTTAGATATGTAATTTGCCAGGATATGTAATCATATTCTTAATTTCTTGGGTATATTAAGCAAAATTATTTTTCATTCTTTGTGGTTTCCTTTTACTTAACCCCCTGTGAATGTGATTACATTTGCTGCTATTTCCTTTTGTTTTCATTAATATGAGTTTATCTCCTCATATTCCTTATACTTTGATTTAGTGCTGGGTATGGTATAGAGAAAAAAGTAATTAGGGAAAATTTGAAGACTTGGATGATGTTATTTTTCTCCAGAAAGAAATGATGTTTCCAGTTAGGTATAATACCAGAAAATCTTAACAATGGAGATGATTCAAAACTGGGCTGTAGTTTTGTTCATTGAATTTTTGGAATAGCCTTTCTTCAAATATCTACCTTTTGGGGTTGATCAAAATCATTCTTTACTATTGGTCTTTAAATCCGTTTTTTTCTCCTTTTGTTCCATGAGTCCTTTGAAATGTATGGTCAGTTGCTTAGCCTTAGTACCTGCTCTAGATTCCGGAGCAATATCTGAAGGGAAGGCACCCCAAATGCTGTTTTCTCTCCTCTGGGTTTTTGCTTCTCATTTCCAATGTGCTTCTATGTCTGTGTCCTGGTTTTATAGTTTCTCTCCACTGGAAGCTTGATCTCAACAACTAGTCTGCCAATGTTTGAAATGAATCCTCTCCCCTTTCATTTTCATAGGCAGCAATGTTTGCCTTGATCTTGTACATGGCTAAGGGTTTTGCCTTCCACTGTTAGAAATTAATTATGTACTCTACTAAAAAGAGAGGCACTTGTTTCAAACTTTTGTACTTAGCAGCATGAAATCTCTGATATTTCAAGTTTTTTTTTTAATCTCACCCCTGTCCATGTAAGTGGAAGGAAGACATATAGAGCTTTATTTTTTCCATCTCTGTGAATTATACTACCCATTCAGGAAGCTAAAAGAACAGTAGTTTATTGTTTATGTTGCCAATAAAATAACAATTTTTTTATTCTGTTAGATTAAAGGTAAGTGTTGTCACATAATGTTTCTTTTTATATACTATGTTTACAATAAGCAGTTGTTGAATGCTATATGAGCACCACTGAAACAGTATTTTCTTTAAATAATTTATCTTATGGTGGTGAGGATTGAGCCCAGGGTCTGGAGCTAGGCAGGCATTCTACCACTGAGCTACACACCCAGCCTGAAATAATATTTTAAAGATTCTAGAATATAAGGAGTGGGAGGTTACTTGATTATTTTCAAAATGCTACTCATGAAGGGTACTGGGATTAACTCAGTTGGTAGAGTGCCATGTTCCACTCTCTGAGGCTCTAGGTTCTATTCCCAGCACTGCAAAAATGGGAGAAGGATGTGACAACCCACTCCTGAAACACTGAAAACCCTGAGGGTCACTATGAGTGGGACTTGCCTTGACAGCACCTAACAAAAACAACTCCCAAAGAGCAAAAAAATTTCCTTTTTATTATACATAAAATAGAAATAATGAAGAGATTAGACAATCTGATTATTAGAAAGTATGAGATTTGTCATGTGTTTAGTTGATCATGTGAGTGATACATCATTTATAGGATATTTTCTCTTCTTTGACTCAATGAAAGAAATTACATTTATTTTCAAACTATTAGGTATTTATTTATTTCCACATATTGACTATAGAAGGTATACTGTCACACAAAGAAAGACTATTTATTGGTTTCTTTTATTGTTTCATTTTTGTTTATTTATTATTATTAATTTTGGTGCTGGGGATTGAACCCAGGACCTTGTACATACGAAGCAAGTGCTCTACTAGTGAGCTATATCCCAAGCCTAGAAAGAACATTTTCTTAAATATTTGGGTATGTTAATACATAAACTTTATAGATATATGAACTTTGTTCAAGATAATCATTGTCTGTACTTCAGTAATAAATAATAAATAGGAGTATATAACATCTGAGCTAATGAAAATAATACATCTGAAAGTATCTGAAAGTACATGGCAAGAACAAATCTCAGCTATGAGTCTGAGAAGAATTTACTTTGCTAATGTCCTACATATAGGTTGCTAGGCACACTGTAATGTAGTCAAAGAAAATTATTTCAAACCTCCTCACAATTCAATTCATTTGTTATTTTAAAGTCTTCAGATCAGAATTTGGATGCGTTGACAGGCTTAAGGGTAAAATTATGGTGTTCTATCAATTCTTAGAGAAGAGCGAAATTCTAAAACATGACAGCTTTTAAATGACATAGTGCCCCACTTAAGCTTAGGCTTGGATATATTAAGTCAGTTATTAAAGCTTGCTTTATGGTAAGTATGCCTCCCAACACAACAAAATTATCTTACCTTCTGTTTTAGCTTCCTTTCTCCTATGATATTCAAGTTGAAGTTTCTTAAGTGACAAGAGAAATTCACAGGGAGTGAGGCTGAGGTGTGAAGTAGCATGGTGTGATGGAGAGATGACCTGAGCTTGTGTCCTGGATTACTTCTAACTCTGATGAGCTACTTGACAGGAAAAACAAGTCTTTGCTAGAGCAAATTCAAATGAAAGATAAACTAGATGATTTTAATAATCTTCCCAGTTTTGCTATGCTAATATCCAACTTCATTATCCACGATAAAATCCTTTCCTCAAAGATTTGACACCTACTCAAAATTTCAATATTTCTTTTTCTGCAAGCTCTGCAATGATGCATACTTTCCAAATTTTGTAAAAGGAAGAAAATATACCTCATTTGTTGATTGTATTTGGCTACTTTTATTCTCATGAGTAAGGAAAACAAAAGAAAACATCTTGCTTACCCATGTTCATTTAACTAGGGTGATTAATAAAAACATGAAATCCATGCATAGTATTTCTAGATATTCTCATTTATTTCCCTAAAAATAATGTTTGGGATAATTGTAGTCATATCTTGAGTGTCACCATATGGAGAACAGAATAGAAGCATGGATTACATAAAGTAGGAAGTTATTCAAGTAATCTATTCATAAAAAAATTATTATTCTTTTTACAGGCAAATCATTTTCTGTTCTTTGTGGACTATGTAATTTTCACAGACTAATTTTTTAAACACCCACCAACTGATAGAGGATAAAAATAATCTAGAAGCATAGAAAGTTCCAAAGGAAGCTGGTTTAGAATATTTTTCTTAATTCCATAGGAAATTGTTTTATAGTGGTACAAGAATAAACGTTTTGGGTGTCAAAATTTGCTTAAAAATGATCTGAAATGCTGTTGAAGATCTTGTGAGTGACAAAATTTTCTTAGAATTAAAGGAGGAATCTTCCAGATTTTAAATTCCATGACCAAATTCTACTACACTTAATTACATAGTTACTGTTGCCCTCTCTCTAAGCAAGTAAATGCAGTGTTGTTGTTGTTAGGTGCCATCAGTGTAGGGTGCTGTTTTTCAAATTTGCTTAGGCTTATACCCTGTCCTTCAAAGGAAACTATAAGTAAAGAGTATATTATCATACAGATAAGGGTGAGCTGCTCCAGCTGGGGGCTGTGAGGCGTTGTAAAGCATAGCATAGCATAAAAACCAAGGGTATAGTTGGCAGAGTCTATGACACCCAACATCACCACCACTTTAGAATTAGGAAATATGGCAGTTTAATATCAGATTTGTCACTTTCTAGCAGTGTGATCTTGGACAGATTGTTTATCTTCTCTTATCTTTTATTTCTTTGTTGTAGATTGTCTTCCTAAATGGTTGTCAACAATATCTACTATCTCTTTGCACACATAATGCACCTGTTTCTCTTCCTTTTAAATCTGAACCAGTTGTGTGACATGATATAATGAATAGAATATGGCAGAGTGATGCAGTGCAAATTTGGACACTGCATCTTAATAGTTCTGGTGCTGTCTGCTTCTCTCTCTGTCTCTCTCTCTGTCTCTCTCTCTGTCTCTCTCTCTCTCTGAGCCTTGAGCCACCTTTAGGAACTCCAATTACTGTGAGTGAGATAGAGACCCATCTTGCCCTGATTGGTTCCAGCCATCCCATGGGCTGGGATTTAGCTCAGTTGGTAGAGTGCTGCACTGCAGTCTCTGAGGTCCCAAGTTCAATTCCCAGCACTGCAAAAATGGGAGAAGGGCCTGGCAATCTACTCCCAAGGCAATCCCAAAACAGCCATTGAAAACCCTATGATGGTCGCTATGAGTCGGATTCCAGTTCAACGGCACCAAACAACAACAACATCTGAATGAGGCCATCTTGGGTGATACCTTACAACTGAGCCCAGTCATCACCAAAAGGAGCTGAAGAACCACTGGGCTGAAGCTAGTCAACGCAGAATTATAGGAACCAATAAATCATTGCTAATTCCACAACTGTGCAGTATTAAAGGAATCCATTGTATTTGTGCCTTCTTTTTTCACTCTCTGCTTATTTATATCACTCCATAAACTGCCCACTCTTATAATACTTATTAGGTGGCTAAGTCCATGTATATATGCAACTTTGAAAAATTATTTTTCTGGAGTAATGACATCACAAGTATCCCTACTACAATGCAATTAAAAATAGATGAAAACAATTGTTATTTTCTTTTTTTACAAACAACCTTGTCCTCAAAAATGTATTACCAAAATGTCCTCATAGTCCATTTGGATAGACTCTATCTTGCTTACCTTGCAGGATTTGATCTTGTACATTAAAGCATTAATGGCATATGGTAAATTTCCACACATTTGCAAACTTTCTGAGTAAGTAATAATGTATTTACTCTATGATTTTAATTGCAAATTTTGCCCTTAGAACTTCTCAGTAAATATTTTATTAGTAAAGTATTGCAAGCACATATGCATCATCTAGTATGCTGGTTAGTAAAATATTTGCATTTAAGTAATATAATATGAGATAAAAGCAAGCAAAGTTCTATATTGAAATTTTTATTGGTTCTCATTTTTTTCTACGAAGCCAAGTTATATTGTTGTTGTTAGGTGCCATCGAGTTGGGTCTGACTCATAGCGACCCTCACAGGGTTTTCAATGGCTGATTGTTTCAGGATTGCTTCAGGAGTGGATTGTTATGTCCTTCTCCCAAGAAGTTATGCTAGAAACCTCTAATTTAACTCAAGGAAATGGTGCTCTTCATAGAGAAAGAGCCAGATGTGATAAATGACTGAATGACATTGTGGTTTGCCCAGGACAGATCTGGTTTATACCAGTTGTCTTGGCAGAATTATTAACAGGGATCTTTTTCATTCATAAAAGTGTTTAGGACTTGCATGGTAAATTATGTAGTTATCTTACATATAAGTCTAATATTTGATCAAGATTAACTACAAACCCGGGCTGAAGATTTAGGCTTTTAAATGATGAGATCTCAAGCTTAAATCATAGAAAATTTATCTAAATTTAAGCATTCCTGTTCTATGTCCAAAATGGAAAAAGCCCATTATAATATTATCCTGAAGTCCATTTTCAAGAACCAATTTAGTAGTGATATTTTGGGAAATAACCTTAAGATGTGATACTCCAGTGTATAGTTGAGTAGTCAAGTGTTTGGAATCATGGTGACAAAGAAGATAGACAAAGAAGAAGACAAAGAAGATAGCTAAGTGTTGCAGTAGTTTATTTCTTAGAACCAAGGCTTATAAATATTTACTGTCATTTATCCTAGTCCAACATTTTGAAAATGAAATGAATGGTCCTTAGGAATTTTAAATGATTTTAACTAAAATATTTGTTTCAATTAAATTCAAAAGACTTTAAAATCATTTGTTTGACTATCAGTTATTCAGTGTGAACAAAAAATGAAGGAATGCCAAGTATCAATCCTACATGGTCCCATAAGGAAATATATTTCCAGTGGTGTGTTTATAAAATAACACAGATTGGTATTTATGTGGGTGTGAGCTCTTCTTTGGAAAGGAGAGCAAGTAATGAGGAGAGAGAAGCTGGGGGCAAGACACCCCTTGGAATCTGCAGTCAGATAAGAAGTAGTTGGGATAGAAGCATAAGGAATCAAAATGGGAGTTTGTGGCAAGATGGCTAAAAATGAGAGAAGTTCTTGAAAAATGTAAAACGTAAGGATATGGCTAGATAAGCAGCCTACAATGTAGGTAAGGTAACACCAGGTGAGCAAATTGAGGAAATAACACCTGGAGAGTTCACCTGAGGCAATCCTGTGCAGAAGCAGGGGGCCCATTATCGAGTCCTGGCTTAATCTTTAGGAGGGATAAAGCTGAAGTGTACCCAGGGTGTTAGGAAATGATTTCTCTGGTTTACTGGGAGAAAGTGCCTCTGTGTGTTCCAGTGTGTTTGTAGTGAAGCAGTTGAGAGAGAACCTCTGCCCTAGACCATGAGGAGGTTTTTAAAATATTCCATTTTCTTTCTGAGCTCCAAGGGTTCTCCACTAAGAAATAATAGATTTTCATTCAATAGGCATTGTGCTCTCTGTTTAGGTAAAGAATGTTCTAACAAGTGCTAAAATTTATTGTAATATGAAATGATGTGGCTTGACCTCCACATTCCTTAACTCACACTCCTTAAAATGTAAGAAATGTTACACTTCTATCTGTAAGGGCAAAGGGCAATAAAATGTTTTGTAATGGTTAATTTAGATATCACTTGATTTTTTGATATCTTATTGTGTTAAAATATACATAAATAAAATTTAACATTTTAATAATTTGAAAGTGTATAATTCAGTGGCATTAGTACATTTTACAGTGTTATGCAGTCACCACTAATAGCGATTTCCAAAAAAATGTATTCATTCTAAATAGAAACTCTAGACCCATTAAAAAAAATAAATCCCCATTCTCCCTTCTCCTCACCCACTAGAATTTTATTGTACTTTCTGTTTCTATGTATTTTCCTAATTTAGATATGACACATAAGTGCAATCAGTATTTGTCCTTTTGTGTCTGGTTTATTCACTTAACAGAGTATATTCAAGGTTTATTCTTTGAATATATTTCAGAATTCCCTTCCTAAGGCTGAAAAATATTCTATTGTATGTTGTTGTTGTTTTTAAGTGCCATTGAGGTGGTATTCAACTCATAGTGACCCTACATACAACAGGCAAAACACAATTGTCAGTGCTTTTCTACTATTCATAGGGTTTTCAATGGCAGATTGATTTTTGGGAGTGGGTTGCTGGGTCCTTTGTATATATGTACTACATTTTAACTTTCTGAATTTTCATTTGTCAATGGATGTTTGAGTTGATTTCAACTTTTAGCTCTTGTTGGTAATACTGTTCTGTACATTGGTTTTCAAATATCTGTTTGATTCACTACATTCAGTTCTTTTGGGTATATTACTAAAAGTGGCATTGCTGGATCATATATTTGTGGTTGTTAATAGATGCCAACAAGTGGTGTTCAACTAATATCAATGCACAACAGGATGAAACTGTTCTATGCTGTTCTATGTTCCATGTTCTATGTTCTATGCTGTTCTATGCTGGTAACACTGTTCTATGCTGGTAACTATGTCAGTGTTTCTCTGCTATTCATAGGGTTTTCAATGGCTGATTGTTTTGGGAATGTTTCAGTAGGAGGATTCCAGGTCCTTTTTTCCATATTTACAATGCTGGTGATTGAACCCAGGGCCTCAGAGAGCACAGAGCAGCACTCTACCAGCTGAGCTAAACTCTAGCCCTGGATCGCATGGTAATTCTATGTCAAATTGTTTTCCATATCAGTTGCATTATTTTACATTTCTACCAGTAATGCACAAAAGTTTCAATTTCTCCATATCTTTGCCAACACTGTTCTTTTCACTTATCCTCTTCTTTCCTCCTCTCCTCCTTTTCCTCCTCCTCTGCCTCCTCTTCATCCTTTCTTTGAAAAATAGACATCCTAATGGGTGTGAGCTGGTGTTGGATTGCCTTATGATGTTTATTTGCATTTCTCTACTGGCTAGTGATATGGAACAACTTTTCATTTGTGTTCACATTTTCCATTTTCCTTGAAGAGACATCTGCTGGAGTTCTCTGTCCAAGCCAGGCATGGTGGCACACACTTATAAACCACCACTGTAATCCCAGATTTTTGTGGGAGAGGCAGGAGGATTACAAATTCAAGGAGGATTACAAATTCAATACCAGCATGGGCTACATAACCAGCTTCAAGCAAGCCTAGGGTAATAGGGAAACCCTCTCTCAAACAAAACAAAACAAAACAAAACAGACATTTGTCTATTTTGAATTTGTTTTTATTATTGAATTATAGGAATTATTTACATATTTTGGATGTTAATGTCCCCTATCACATATGCTTGGATTTAGATCAGTTGGTAGAGCACCACTCTGCAGTCTCTGAGGTCCTGGGTTCGATTCCCAGCACTGCAAAAATGGGAGAAGGACGTGGCAATCCACTCCTGAGGCAATCCTGAAACAATCAGCCATTAAAAACCCTATAAGAGTCACTATGAGTGGGATAGGACTCAATGGCAACTAACAACTATCAGATATACAATTTGGAAAAACATTCTTCCATTTCATGTTTCCACTTTATGGTTTGTCTTTTCTCTTTTTTGTTTGTTTGGTTTTTGCCATGGGAGGGTGTGTGCAGGGCCTCATGCATGCTAGGCAACTGCTCTACCACTGAACTTCACTCCCCAGCCCTTCTTTTTTTATTTTCTATTTTGAGACTGGGTTTCCCTAAATTGCTGTCCTGGCCTTAAACTCACCATCCTCCTGCTTTAGCCTCCAGAGTCACTTGGATTGTAGGCATGCACCCTGGCACTTGGCTCTTTTCGCTCTCTTGATAAGGCAATTTGATGCACTAAAGTTTTTAACTTTGATGAACTCCACTCTCAACTTTACTTTGACTGCCTATGGTTTTATATCTTATCCATTATGACATTGCTAGACCCACTGCCAAAGATTTCCCTGTAAATTTTCTTCAAAATTTTAAAGTTTTAATTCTTAAATACAGGTCCTTGATCCATTTTGAGTTAATTTTTGTATACAGTTAAAAAAGTTAATTCTCTTGCATGTGGATACCCAAAGTTTCTAGCACCATTTACTGAACTGTGCTTTCTTCATTGAATGGTCTTGGCACTTGTTATGATCTGGATATGACTTAAGTCTGTCCTCCAGAGATTCGTGCATTGGAAGCTTGGTGCCTTGTGTGGTGAGAGTAAGAGGTGGTGTGATCTTTAACAGGTAGGGTCAAGAGGTGGTCATTAGGTCAATGGGGAAGTGCCTCTGTTGTAAATTAATGTATTTAATTAAGGAGAAAAAAATTGCAGTTGTTTAAACAGAATATGACATTTTCTTATGGCAGCCTGAACAGATTTAGATAGAAATGAAGGAAATCAAGCACTATAGTGTTTTAAAAATTATACTTGCCTAAATAAAGGAAAATATAATTTTTAAAGAACAGTATGATGCTTGGTTTCCTTGAGAGAGGCACTGACAATAGTGCCAGGCATAGCACAATGTCAGGGAGTGTTTCATTTTGGTGTACATATGGTCTCTATAGGTCTGATCTGACTTGATGGCACATAATAACAACAAAAATAAGAAAAATACTGAAGAGAGTAGCCCTTCTTAACATTTTATCTTCAATGGATAAATTCATCTTTGAAGAAATCCGCTTGTACATTACCATAAACTTAAAGGAGTTATTGTTATGACTCCAGTTCATTTTGTGTTTTCAGCCTATATATACACAGAAAAGATGAAAGAATTAAAGATACTTTATGAATTAAGAAAATAGGTTTAAGCTAAAAAAAAGCCTATGTTTAAATGTTTGAATGCTAAAGGATTTATCATTGTGTAGAAGGTTAAACTAAATGACCTTTTTAAACCTTTCCAATTCTAAATTCTGCAATTTAAGAAATTGTCACTGTGTTTAACTGTTTGCGAGGATCCAATTAGCCATCCTGTCAGGACCTTTGTGAACCCAGCAAAAATTATGCAAACTTATAAGGAGATTTAACAAGGAGTTGGGTAACTCCTTTATCTGGCATGGGGAAACTCATTTTAATAACACTAGGGCAATGCAATTGCCTTAATTGCCTCAGCAATGTCATTGAAAGTTAACCAAGAGCTTATGAACATATAAGGCATTGCACAGAAAATAAAGATGAAGTAAATCCTAGACTTACATTATTCACAGTATACTAAATTTAGACTATCAGTCTTATGAATTTATTGCTGTTTTCAGTATAACTGTCAAAAAATGAAAGGAAAATAATTATACCTTTAGTCAAGTATGATTCTAGGATCTCTATTTTATACAATCTATACATTTTTCTTGACATGTAATTGGGGGCCCAATCCCTGGAGAAGGACATCATGTTTGGGAGAGTGGCAGGCCAATGAAAAAAAGGAAAACCCTCCACTAGATGGGTTGACACAGTGTCTGCCACAATGGGATTAAACATAAATAAGTTCATGTGCCTAGCACAGAATCCAGGAGTGTTTAATTCTATTGTACATAGGGTCTCTATGAGTTGGACCCAACTGGTTGGCACCTAACAACAACATTACATTTTTCTTGGTGTATACATAATTATATGTAAGTTCATGTAAAATATATGTTTATATATAAATATATACAGGTATATGTTATATATGTAATATATATGTTACTTCTGCATACACATATATTATATACAATGTATTATATAACACAATTCTATTTATATAGCACATATGTTTAAAATTAATCATTCATTTCTTTTAAAAAACAATGTATGAGTTTATTTGGACAGAGTTACCATGTTAGATTTGGTATGGTAAAATAATACTTCATCAAA
>VMDO01035665.1:0-15835 GCA_007922755.1 Pedetes capensis | reverse complement strand
CTTTCTCTCTCTCCCCTCTTCCTCTCCCTCTCTCTCTTTCTCCTCTTCCTCTCTCTCTCCCCTCTCTTCCTCTCTCCCTCCTCTTCCTCTCTCTCTCCTCTCCCTCTTCCTCTCTCTGTCTCCTCCTTTTCCTTTCTCTCCCCTCTTCCTCTCTCTCTCTCTCTCTCTCTCTCTCCCTCCCCCACCCCGTTTCCTCTTGTCTTCTTCTTGGCCTTGGGGGTTGTCAGGGAAGCAAGCGGGCTGAGTGCTCTGTGACCTGAGGACAAGGTTGTCCCACACACTAAGGCGCCTGTATCCAGTGGCCCCTCCCCTTGCTCTCTGCAGGTGGTTTCTGACCTGCCCACCTCAAGGACTTGCACAAACCATCGGGAAGGCCACCATTTTGTCCCTGGGTCACCCTATGGGAGAGGCCGAGTCCCTCCTCAGAGCTCCCCATAAAGCACACCGACCCCTCCACCACCACCGTTTCCCTGTCCCTTGTCCCCCGTGGTGTTGAGGCCACAGTATAAGCCTGTGTCCCTCCACAGGAGCACAAACCTCCCCACAGCTGAATGTGGCCCCCCACCCTTCCTGGCAGCATCTTGCCTGATCAATGTTCCGGAGGGCTTCCTGGAAGGGGCCGCATAGGCGCCAGACGTAAAGCAGGACTCAGGAGCAAAGCCTGCTGTCCAGCTGCAGCTCCCCCTCCCCCTGGGGAACTTTGTAATAACTCTAGAGCACAGGTTTGACTTCATGACACTGAGCTTAACCACAACATAGTTCCTACCCAAAAATCATTCCCCACCCTCTTTCACTCAAACATTCCACCTCCACAAGAGAGGTTAAAACAGCAGAAATGCTCTCTACGAGTCTCCTTTGACACAAAGGCAAGAGCGTCTGCCCACGGGGCCTTGAGGAACTGCTGGGGACGTCAGACGATACTTTCTTCTGTGATCAAATGAGAGACAAGAGTCTCTGATCTCTTCCTGTTTGAGGACACTCCTGTGCAAGGGCATGATTCTCAGATCATGAGCAGCCACGTGTAATCACTAGGGACTGAGAAACAGAACCAGGGAAGTGAACCCAGAGGCCTCGGAGCTACGGAAATCCATATAATGTCCTGCCTTGGTGTTTGTTATCATAACATAAAAGTAAATCATAAGCCAGGATTGGTGGCTCACGCCTATAATCTCAGGAACGCAGGAAGCGAAGGCAGGAGAATCGCAAGTTCGAGGCTAGAGGCAGCCTGCATAATTGAGACCCTGTCTCAAAATAAAACGTAAAAGATGTACCAAGGTACAGCTCAGTGGCAGAACAATTGCAAAGTATGTGTGGGACCTCGCGTTCAAGCCCGAAGCACTGCCAAAAAAAAAATTATAGTTAGACAAGGTGGCACACACCTATAACTCCAGCAGTCAAGAAGCTGAGGCAGAAAGATAAAGAGTTCAGGGCCAGCCTGGACTGCATAGTGAGACTGTGTCTCAAAAAGAAAAGAAAAGAAAAGAAAAGAAAAACATCAAAAAAGTAAATTACCACTGTTTAAGCCCAAGAAGCCTTTACTTGCCGCCAAATACATCTTTAACAGCGCAGGGAGGAAGGACAGCTTCAGAAGCCAGCAAGAACCATGGCATCAGGACCCCACCCTCAAAGGGATTCCTGCCAGGAGTAGGTCGGCAAAGACTCCATAATGAGGACATCACCTCACAGGTACTAATTTTCCCAGGAAGCCATGACAAATCGCCACAAACCAGGGGCTGGAAATGAAACAAATTTATCCTCCTTCAGTTCTAGGGCCCAGAAATTCAAATCCCCGGGCCTGGCTGGGCCGGGCTCCCTCCGGGGGCTCTCACAAGAGTCCTTGATGCCTCTTCCAGCTTCTGTAGACCCAGGCATCCTTGGCAGACTCACCCAGGCTCCTGTTGCCTTGTGCAAACATGGTATCAGGACTAAGGAAGACCTGCAAAAGGCAGTGTGATCTGTCTTCACCTGACATCCTTCCCTGCACGTTGGTGTCTCTCTATGACAGTTCTCTTCTTACAAGGGCACCAGCTGTAGGATTTAGGGCTCATTCTAATCCAGTATAACCTCATCTAAACTTAATGACATGCGCAAAGATCCTATTTCAAAATAAAGCCATGTTCTGGGATTCATGGTGGTCATAAATTTTGGAGACACTATTCGACCTTCCCTCACATGCCTGTCAGCTTGCCATGCTGTGGGGGCTTGCGTGTTGCTGTGATGCTGAAAGCTATGCCACTGGTATCTCAGACACCATCAGGACCACCCATGGTGAACAGGTTTCAGCTGAGCTTCCAGACTAAGATAGATGAGGAAGAAGGACCTGGCAGCCCACCCCCGAAATAATTTGCCATTGAAAACCCTATGAATAGCAGAGAAGCACTGTTAGATATCATGCTGGAAAATGAGCCCCCCAGACTGGAAGGCATTCAAGAAACAACTGGGAAAAAGTTGCCTCCTCAAAATAGAGTTGCCCTTAATGACAGGAATGGAGTAAAGTCTCTGGGGCCTCCTTTTGCTGATGTGACACAACTCAAAATGAGAAGAAACATAGTGGCTGCAACAACGGGCTCAAACAGAAAGATCATGTGCATGGCACAGTGCTGAGTAGTGCTTCACTCTGCTGTACTTATGGTCACTATGAGTCAGATCCAAATTCAGTGGCACCTGATAACAACAACAACAACAAAAGGCTATAAAGCAAAGGAAATATTGTAAGGGAGACAACCTAAGTCCAGGGGACCCATGAGGAGGCTGTTTCCACAGTCCAGGAGATAGAGGGCTATAGTATTGCACAGGTAGCAAGTGGTAAGACTTGAACCCAAGCCAAAGCCTAAACTAAACCCAAGCCACCACACAGCCTGTGGGGTCCATGTCCTACCTGCACCATGGCTTGCGAGATCCATGCCCACAGCCTTGAAGGGCTCTCCAACACTGGACAGAGACAGTGTGACATGCTGGCCAATGACCATGTGCTTCTCCAGGGTGGAGCTCTGAAAGAAAGGAGTCTGTGGCCAAGGTTGGACATTCCCTGACCTATAGCCTCCAGCTCCCAGCAAGGGCATCTATCTGCAGGAGGCCCTCCTGGGTCAGTTCTCCACCATCCTAGGGAGATTATGCAAATATTGAGCCTCAATGAGCCACTGCTCCCTTGGTCCATGAAGAGAAGACAGCTTCCATATATGACATGTGTCTAGGCAGATGACAAAATTTCTAGAGCTTTATCCCAAACTGGAAATCTGCATATAACCCAGAAACCTGTGGCTAAACAAGTTCTGCAGTGTAACGACAGAGCAGCCGCCAAGTCAGAGCTTTCTGCTGTAAAACACTGCAGGCTTTTTAAAAATGTTAATTGGTCCGAGTGTCATAATTTTCTCACACATGTAAATAAGGCTAATGAATTTTATTCCACACAGATAATTTAAATTGTAAAACAATCAAATTACTTTTCAGGTAATACTTTGGGCCCAAATCAAATAAAATTCCAAGTCATTATAACTTTAGAAAAAGAAACTGATTTGAATATGCGATTAAGACCCGTTAAAAGTCTTCTCAACTTTAAATAGTGATAATAGAAATCAGAAAAGCTTGAGAGTGGTTAAGATTAATTAAGAGGCAATGCACTGGGGAAAAGAAAATTATGGTGCTGTAATTTTAGAATGCAAATGAGGTCAAAAAGTTTAAACTAATGTGCTTCTATATAAACACAGCCTCAATAAAGGAAAAATATTTCATTACCAGGATTTATAAGTACTATATTTTGTGCTTCTTGTTCCGTAAGTAGCAATAAATTGACAAACAGCAACCTGTTGTTGGCTAATTAGAGTACTCTAGAGGCTGCCAATAATTCAGCTGGTATTAACTTCGAAATCTTAATACTGGGCGTTCTCTGCAGCCTGGTTTCTTTTGTCTATGAAGGGGACAATGTTGGTGACCCCCTCAATTGCCTTAACGCCCTCCCACTGCCTCAGCATACCTATCTCATATTTTGTGGACTTTGTTACAAAAGGATCTTACCTGCAATGGTCGTCAGAAACCTTCCTTGGGTTTCCGAAGCCACCTCTCCCATAGGAACAGCCAGGAATGCCTGGAAGTTATGTCCCCTGCCACTTCCAGTGGTGAGTGACCAGTAGTGAGCAAGTAAGGTAAGTATGTAGGGCCCCACTCCTTGACCTCAAGATTGGACAAACTCTAAGTTATACTCCATAGCATGGCATCAGACGAAGGCTAAAACTTGACCTGAAATTGCAGCCTTGCCCCAGACCTATGTTAAGTCTGACTCCCTTGAAGTAGAGCCCAAGAGCACAATTCCAATGCAAATATTTCACAGAAAGCTCAAGAGCAAAATTTGTAGGGACATCAGGAAGCAAGGAGCAAAGGAAGAAGCCAGGCAAACATGTGGGTTCTGCTGAAGTTGGGCTGATAGCAGGGTGCTCTGGCAGGTAAGCAGCACTGTCCAGTTGTCTCACCAAGGAGCAGGAGAGCTGGACCATGGACTCCCTGCCAGTCAGTCCTCTCTGGGTGATAGACCAGCTCCCAGGAGATAACAAATATGTCAGCCCAGGGCAATTCTCCTGAGACCTCTGAGTCTCTAGGAGACCACGTGGGACAGCAAGAGATCAGCACACCAGCTCAGTACAAGGAAGCTGGGTAGGGCACCAGCAGCCTCTCCTGCAACTTCTCCTTCTCTGTCCTGCTTCCACCCTCACCTCCCTTCTCCTCTGCCTGTCTCCAGGGCGTGCCTCCCTGGAACCTCACTCGCACACAAATCCTCATCTCAGGTGCAGCTAGAGCAGCCTGCAACCAAGAGCTACACCAGATTCGATGACCTCAAGCTCACCCTAACCCAATAGTTCCCCAATTGCAGCAGCAGAGTTCCTGCCAGGAACCCACACCCCTTCTTCTAGTATGAGTACCCCAATCTTCCTCTGGAGAATCAAACTTCTTCTTCTCTCCTCCTGAAAATTTGGGTCACACAAGCACAAACATACATATGCCCTGATAAGCACACTCCAGAGAGGCCATTGGACCTAGCTGTGGCCAATAGGAATCAGGAGATTGGCTCTGAGATGGCAGTGTATCCAAGCTGAGCCAATGGGCTTCGGCCCTGAGAATTTTGGTGGAACCCATGGGAAGGCTGTGTTTTCTTCCCACTGAGATGGCCAAACTGCAATGCATAAACCTAAGGCTGGTTACAGACATCTGGCAACAAGTAGGAAGATTCTGCATGAGACTGGGGCAATCACAGAAGAAAATAAAACCAAGTGCTGTTGTGGAGGGTGAAAGATGTCTGACACCACCGTGTGAGCCCCGTACCCATCTCTGGACTTGGGAGTTGTGTGAGCAGACTCAGCCCCTTCAGACAGGGGAAACTGCTCAGCCCACTCACCTGCAATTGGACCACTCTCCCCTGACTGACACCCCTGATTGATAAAAATCCAGGGAATTTTAGAAATGATCTATTCTTGAGGCCTGCAGCCATAGCACTGTGGCATCTGATCTCAGAAGCTAAGCAGGGTTGGGCCTGGTTAGGACTTGGATAGGAGACTGCCTGGGAACACCAGGTGCTGTAGGCTTGGGAGAAGGACCCGGCAACCCACTCCCAAAAAACAGTCAGCCATTGAAAACCCTGTGAATAGCAGAGAGGCACTGACAATAGTGTTTTGCCTGTTGTACATAGGGTCACTATGAGTCGGACACCGACTCAGCGGCACCTAACAACCACAACAGCAACTATTCTTGAGATGTGTGATATAGCATAAAACATATGTACTTACATTGAGGGCCTTCTCTTTTCTTAGCCTCTGTTTTCCTGTCTAATATGGGCGTATGGGAGCAGGAGAGGGCAATCCACTCCTGAGGCAATCCTGAAACAGTCAACCATTGAAAACCCTATGAGGGTCACTATGAGTTGGACCAGACTCGATGGCACCTAACAACAACAACAACAACAAATATGGGAGCATTTACAATGTGTATTTCATAAAGGCAGCAGCAGAAAGCTTGGCGCAGGATTCCTTTAAGAATGTCCCCTGGATGGTGGACTTTCCAACTCAAACCAGGTCCCCAAGACCCTGAGCTCTGATGTTGAGCCTTATTCACAGCTCTGGAACCTCCTATGCCACCAGGCCCCCTCCAGGGACCTGGCTAGGAGGGGCACTAGGCCCCAACTTCAGTTTACAGATCCCGGAGGCCTCCACCTACCACAGTAACCCTTTGTGCCTCTCACACAAACAAGACCCTTCTTTGTCACCGCACTCTCCACTCAGATGAGGCCCCCTTCAGGGAGGTCAACCCTGCAGTTGGCCCTCCTCTCCCCGAGCCCTGGGAGCCACAGAGGTACAGCTGCATCCTTTACTCTTACATGTGTGCTTTTTTTTTTTTTTTAATCTATTTAAAAACTAACATGGCCTTCTTTGCAGGGCTGGGGTGAGTGTCTGACGTGATCCAGATACGATAGGCACAGCCCAGCCCTGTGCACCCAGGGCTTTCACAGCAACCATCACCATGTTTAATGTGATTTTCATCGCTGTGCTTCCGTACCCCTCCGGAAAGACAGAGCCTGACATCAAAGCAGCTCCTAGAGCTGAACATGGTGGTATAGGCGCTGCGGAGGCTGAGGCAGGAGGATCGCAAGTCCAGACCATCTTGGACTACATAGTGAGGCCCTGTCTGAAAATCGACAACAAACCAAAGTGTCTTTTAGACAGCCACTGGGATTCAACTCCTCACTCTCATCTGAGCAAGGCAGCAGCTGTGGTCACTGGGGGCTGGGGGAGGGAGGGGAGGCTCATGGGAGCTGGCCCCAGAAGGTCTCTGGTACGTCCCGGCCAGGGCAAGGGGGCTGTTGGTGAATCCGTGAGATCTGAGCAGGACACCTGGCCTTGAATGAAAGGACATCACTTATAAGTCGCCCCTGAAGAGGGGGTGCGAAAGCGAAGCAGCAAGCGCTATAATGGTACCATTAGCACGCACCAGGGCACAGCCCTTCTGGTTCAAAAGCCTCACTGCTATCATGCGACCAGCTGCAGGGCAAATTGTGCCTCTGCAGCAGTTCTGGTTTCACGGGACCGGGGGTGTTTGCCTGTGTTCTCGCCACAGAGGGGTGCCAGCCGATTCCCTCCTAGAACTGGAAAAGCATTGTCGCCTTGAGGCTGTCTTCATCCACGAACTTGGATCATCCTTGGCCTCCTCACAGCCTCCGCTCTGCGCATCAGAACCAAGGCCTCCAAGACCTGTGGGGAAAATAAACCTGGAAACAAGGTCCCCTGCAGGCTCTGGGCCTCGCTTCTGCAACGCCTTCCAGGGGGCACAGAAGCTGGCCACGGACCCTGGCCCATATAGCCAGGCAGGATGGCATTGCTAATTAAAGAGTCAAACAGAATAAGTGTAAGGCACACGACTTTGCTCCCTGATGGGCAGGGTGGGAGACGGGAGTGCCACATGCCTGCTTTCTCCTGGTGAACGAATCTGGCTCTGCACTGCTTCCCCGCCGCCTCCCTGGTGGGCTACAGAACCTCCGTCTACGGGAACCCTGGATACCTGCACATCCACATCCCGAAGTCCTCAGCCCCCGAGGCTGTCACCTCTCCATGGCTATGAGGTTGACTCCAACACTGTGTTTCTATACTTCTTACACCAAGCATGGCTGGCCGGCCGTAAACTCTTCTGAGTGTGGGATGTCACGTGTCTAGGAACCTTCCCAAGAGGCATGTCTTAGAGCTGTCCCTTCCCCACATCCAGGTATGTGTGGGGCCTCCCTCTGTCCCCAGGCTCAGTTAGGGCATTTTCCCCCTTTAAGATTCACTTACTGGTGGAGGGAAGGAGATGGGGATATTTGGGGTACCAAGGTGTCTCCCTTCTCCATCTGGGTGGTCACACAGACACAGTGTCGATACACCTGCATTTCTGCAACCTATACACTCCTTGGTGTGCGCCACACATACATTGCTGCATTTGTTGTATCTCAAGTTAAAAAATAGGATACCCTCCCCCCAGCAAATAATTATCTTGATTGAATGGGGCAAACAACCAACATATGGCCCTACAGAGTGGTAATTTCATGGATTCAACCTAATATCTTTGGCCAGATGTGCAAATATGTGCTTTTAAACAAAAATTTGCTCCAATCTTTGAAAAGGAAGATTTTTTCCATGCAGTTCTGAATTCTGGCTCCAATCGGAACCCTGGGGGCCAACTGATTTCCAGCTGTAGGCATGTGAATTTGCAACCTCTCAACTCAGGCTTTAAAATACAAAATGCAAAGCGCTCACTCGGTACGGTGGAGGGTTGGTAAGAAAAACTGTTGTAAAGGTAATTTTTCTATCAGATTTTCCTTCTATATAAAATAAACAAAACCATGAAAGTAATCTGTGCATAAATACACACGTACACACACTCATCTGCATGTTTATACATCCATCTATGTGCACTCACTTTTCTATTTCTTTCACTTAAATCTCCACTCTCTAGTTCCCAGTTGATTATTTTTTCCCTCTCATACTTTGCTATTAATTTCTGGCAGCGATTTACAAATGCCCTACTACTCCAAGAACCATTGAAATCACAGTTGGGATCCTCGATAATTTCACCAAGGCAGAAGCTATTAAATGCAAACATTGGCAAAAGTTTTTAACGCAGCAGAAAATCATGAAAAATGCCAAGGTAAGCTCATTGCTGCTGCAGATTTAATTCGTCCTCTTCTTAAAAGCTAGAAATCTCCTCTCTTCCCAGCAGGACCCGAGCAAGCCTAAAATGAGGGCCATGTGAGGCCACATCAGACTTGCTCCTCCCATCCCCAAGACCCAGCATGGCGGGGACGTGGGCAGCCTGAGGCCACGGGAAATGGAAACTGCCCCCTAATTTTTCTCATCACATTCTAAGTTCAGGTCTAAAATGGATAGGACAATAGTTAACCCCAGCCTGCAGCTCCCACTGCTCATAAGCAGGAAAACAAATTTATCTTAGTAATTCTGCTTTGTGCTTTTCAAAATCATTTCCTCATTGGGTGTTCATTGAAACCCCAAGACCTGGGACAAACTGACCTTGAACTGTGGGTATTGAGGCCTCTAGAAAGGGAGGGTTTAAAGTTGGTCATCAATTTCTCATCAAAGCCAGTTCAAGAACCAGGGGTTCCAGGCCTATAGTCTAAGCCTGGGCTAGGGTTCAGCTCAGTTGGAAGAGCACTGTTCTGCAGTCTCAGAAGACCCAGCTTGGATCCCCAGCACTGCAAAAATGGGAGAAGGATGTGGCAGTCCACTCCCTAAGCAATCCTGAAACAATCAGCCATTGAAAACATTATGAGGGTTGCTATGAGTCAAATCCAACTCAACAGCACCTAACAACAACAACGTCTAAGCCCACCACTTCTTCCAGCAACATCTCATCTGACCAATGTCTCTGCCCTGTCTTTGGAGGCCCTGGCTCACCCACACTGACATCTAGGGACTGAGTGAACTGGTCCTGAACACACTGCTGTTGTATTGTTTGGAGATCTGCCAAGAAACCCATTGCTGCTCAGATGGTATTAATTAAACAAACTTCATTGCAGGGGCTGTTTACAGAGATGGGGGATGTGGACAGTTAAGGAAAGCAACAGGCTGTCAGTTCTTTGGTGGAGGGAGCTGGAAGAGGAAGACATTATCCATCCGAGGGACGAAGGGCAGAAAGGGCATTACTTGGGTCTGGTGAGTGGGAGCCATGGGCCAGCCACTGCTGGAAACATGGAGAAAACAGGCAAAAAATGCCCTGACCTCTCTCCTTTTTCACTCTCCAATCCCCAGACAATGGTTCCCTTTGGCTGAGACTGACCAGAAAGTAGATGCAGTGAACAGGGATCAGCCTCCTGGGAGTGCAAGGCAAGGGGAAGAGCAAACGTAGGGTGGGGAGAGAAGATATGCAGCTCACTCTTCTTACAAAGTCTCAGTTTCCTCATCTGCAAAACTGTATGACAATAACTACCTAACAGTGCTGTCCTGCAGATAAAAGCTGACATATCACACGATTTAACTGTTCAAAAACATAAATGTATCTTCCTGGTCATCATGACCCAGGCTTCCCTCAATCACGCCATTTTCTTCCCAGTATGAAGCATTTCCCACATTGGAAGCATCTGCAAAGGCTGCCTCAGCCCTCTCAGCCTCTGGCCTCCACAAAAGGATGGTATTCTTTCTGGAACACACTTCTGAAAAGTGTCCCTCAGGACTGTGCTTGATTTCTTCCAGGGGTGATAGACTCACTACTACATCCTTCATTCTTCTACTACCAGGCCACCAGAAACTCAGAAAAATCCTTCTTCATCATGGTACCAAGCACTTTCTCACACATGACTTTCTAAGGACTCTGTACTCTGGGTCACAAAGAATAGCTCTGTTTCCTCCTTCAAGTAGCCCTGCATGAACACAAATCCAGCTCATAGCGACCCTAGATATAACAGAACGAAACACTCCCTGACACTGTGCTATGCTCGGCACTACGTCAGTGCTTCTCTACTATTCATAGGGTTTTCCATGGCTGATTGTTTTGAGAGAGGGCTGCCAGGTCCTTCTCTCAAGCCTACATCACCCAGTACTCCCAGGCAGTCTCTCATCTAAGGGTTAACCAGGCCTGACCCTGCTTAGCTTCCAAGATCAGACAGGATGGGACACCAGGGTGGTACTTCTACAGACCATCAATTCATTAATGCATATTAACAAAACAATTTATTAGAAACATGACCACCAAACCACTAGTACTACCAAAGCTCATTTTAAGAAGAAATAGGTAACCTGAAATTAAATCCATACTTTAAAATCTTCCTACAAAAGAAGATGCAGGTCCTGACACTTTCACTGCTTCTGGGAAATCCTACCTAATATGTAAGAAATAAATCATATCAATCCCTCAAAATTATTCCAGAAAACAGAAGAGAAGGGAATAGTTCCTAACTAATTTTATGAGAGCAGCATTTCCCTGGTTACACAATTAGAAAAGGGCATTGCAAAGAAAGGAAACTACAGATCAATATCCCTCAGGAGCACCGAGGCAAACATCATTAACACAACTTTAGAAACTGAATCTAGCAACATGTGTGGCATGATAAAATAATACAGTCAATGTTTAAATAAAAAAAAATTACAGTAAAAAATCGTGTTGCCATTGTTGTTGTTGTTGTTGTTAGGTGTCGTCGAGTCAATATCCGACTCATAGCGACCCTCATAGGGTTTTCCATGGCTGACTGTTTCAGGATTGCCTTGGGAGTAGATTGCCAGGTCCTTCTCCCATTTTTGTGGTGCTAGGAATTGAACTCGGGACCTCAGAGACTGCAGCTCAGCGCTCCACCAACTGAGCTAAATCCCAGCCCATGCTATCATTAATTCCCCTCAACGTGCTTCCCCTGGCTTTGAACACATTTATCCCATCATTCTTGCCCCGTTCTGAAGCAGTTCTGAGATCCTCTGTTTTGAGCGTCTTCAGTTTCACCCTCCATCATGACAATGCTCTGTGTCACACATCACTTCTGGTACAGCAATTTCTGTCAGACAAAAACATCATGGTGTGTCCTCATCCACCTTATTCACTGGATCTGGCACTGTGTGGTTCAGGTTCTTCCCCAGAGTCAAAATGACCATGGAAGGTAAACCTTTTGAATCAATTCAGGACATTGAGGCAGCTGCAGCAGAGCAGCTAAAGACATTCACGGAAGTTCAGGCTGGCCTCAAACTTGCCATCCTCCTGCCTCAGCCTCCTGAGTTTCTGGGGTTACAGGCATGTGCCACCTGGTCGGGGTCCCATGTGCTGGACTTTACCCCGCCACTCTGCCATCCTGAAAATAATACTAAGTTACCTTGAGGATTCAAATTCAGTGTTCAGTCAACCCATGAGTGAACATCTAGGAACAGAGAGAAATGTAAGACTATTTGTCTTTTGTTTAAGTCAAGTTTTTATTATGTCTCACTTTCATTCAATAAATTATTATCCCTACCTAAGTGAGGTGGCACACACCTATAATCCCAGCTACTCAATAGCCTGAGGCAGGAAACTGGAAAGTTCAAGGCCAGAGGGCAGCCTGTGCAATTTAGCAAGACCTTGTCTCAGAGTAAAACTAAAAGTAGGCTAAGAGTGCAGCTCAGTGGTAAAGCACTCACCTTGCATGTGCAAGGCCATGGGTTCAACCTCCCAGCACAGAAAGAAAGAAAGAAAGAAAGAAAGAAAGAGAGAGAGAGAGAGAGAGAAAGAGAAAGAAGGAAAGAAAGAAAGAAAGAAAGAAAGAAAGAAAGAAAGAAAGAGAGAAAGAAGGAAAGAAAGAGAAAGAAGGAAAGAAAGAAAGAAAGAAAGAAAGAAAGAAAGAAAGAAAGAAAGAAAGGGAGAAAGAAGAGAAAGATGTTACTGCTTGAGTGGTTGGAGAGGTTATATTTTTTCCCTCATGGTAGCTTTATAGAATTATAGTTTTCAACATAAAGTTTTGTGAGTCAAATTGTTTGAAATATTTTTTCTTGTTCTGTTGCTGGCCCAGTAAGCAAAGAGGTGGAAGTTGTCACTCCATGCTAACAAGTAAAAAGCTGAACGAGCTAAGAAATCAGTACTTTTACAGCTTTCAGAAGAGCAAGGTCCAGGGCACAGCACTGCCCCAAGAACTGGAGCGATGGACAGCAGGGACAGAGAACCGCACATTACAGGAGCCGAAGCCCGTGTGCAAAACCCTCCAGGGCTGTGTCAGGTCAGGAAAACCTCATTTTAAAATGGCTGTGAGCTCAGCATGGTCAGCAAAGGGCTCCAGAGGGATCCTCTCACAGGCAGGCCCCACACTTTCATGAGATTGACATCCATGACCTCCCCCAGGTTCCCACCGTCAATATCAGAGAAAGATCCCCTGAGCTTCTGCCAGATGGGGGGAAAAGGAACCTTCTGAAATGCGCCAGGGCGTTCTCTTCCTGACAAGGTCGGTCCTTAGGAGAAATGATTTTGCCAGAGCCTAAACTATGGAGTGGAATTTTGTGATGTTTGTTACTTTGGTGTTTTGTGTTGTTGTTTGTTTTTTCCCTTTTCTTCCCCCCAGAACCAACATGGGGAAAAGGAAATACCCATCTCCTGCCCTCTTTAGCATTTCACATGCAGGAAAGGAAATGCTCCAGCCAGCTCAGCCCTCCACGAAGGAGAAAACAAGTCCTCCATTCCAGTCTTCTCTAGCCATCCTGTCCAGCCTGAGAGGCAGGTAGAGTTGGAGAAGGTCTTGTGAAATTCACAGCCAAGCCCAGCCTTAATGAAAGACAGAGACCTAATCATAGGACAACAGTAGGCATGTGCCACGGCACCCAACTCATCCTCAGCTTTGAAAACCTAGACCACGTGGATTTCTCGAGATTTCTCGAAAGACACAATTCTCAAAAATTCACACGAGAAGGAAAGAATTAGAAAATTCCACATCTAATAAAGAAATTAAATTCATAATAATAACCTTCCAAAACAGAAAGCACCAAGTGCAGATAGCTTCGTTGGTGAATCCTACCAAACCTCTGTGGAAGCACCATGCTGATTTCACAATCTCTTCCGGAAGGTAGAAGTAGAAGGAATATTTCCTAACTTTCTCTCTGAGACCAGCATCAGCCTACTAGAAACCTAATTCAAAGGCACTACCAAAAAAAAAGAGAAAAACAAATAAACAAGCAAAACATAGACCAGTATCTTTCAAATACTCAACAAAATATTAGCAAATTGAATACAACAATGTATTCCATGACCAAGGAGGATTTAACCCCAAATATGCAAGGCTCCTTCAACATTCCTTATCCCTCACGTCAATAATCTAATGAAGAAAAATCACATGATCATATCAGCAGATGGAAAAAAGGCATTCAATAAAATCCAACACCCACTTATGATTAAAATTTCTTAGCCAACAGGGAATAGAGGGGAACTTCCTCAACTGGATAAAGAACGTCCTCGAAAGATCTCAGTTGCTACAGTTTGAATATGAAGTGACCCCCAAGAGGCTCATGTGATAGGAGTTGGCCCCCAGCTAGTGGGGCTGTTGGGGGGTGGATCACAAGGGTGGCAGCTTCCTCAACGGCTTCCTCCATTTGGGAGTTCATACTGGGCAGGTTGTGTAGGAGGCAGCCCTGGCTGGAAGACATGGGTCCCTGGGGGCAGGATTTTGTAGGGTGCATCCTATGCTGATCCCCTCTCTGTCTTGCTTGCTCTCTGCCCCCGTCCACCATGAGCTGAGCCACTTCCCTCCACCACACGCTCCCTGCCATGATGTTTTCTGCCTCACCACGCATGGTCCCACAAGCAACAAAGCCACGTGACCAAAGGCTGAAACCTCAGAAACTGTGAGCCAACATAAACCTTGCCTGCTCTAAGATGTCTTTACAGGTAGTTTGTCACAACGGCAAAAAAGCGTCTAATACAACAGCCTAAGGGATAATGTCATACTTAATGGTGAGAAACAAGAAGCTTTTTGCTAAGATCAGAAACGAGGCAAGGATGTTCCTCTCACCACTCCTTTCTAACGTCACACTGGAAGGCCTAGCTAATGCAATAAGACAAGTGAAGGAAATAAAAGTCATAAAAATTGGGAAAGAAGAGATAAAAACTGTTTTCAGGTGGCATGATTGTCTTTGGGGAAAAAAATTGATAAAAATTCCTGGAACTAATAAGAGATTGTGTCATGGTTGCAGGATACAAGCCAATCTATGTTAGAGTGAATAGCTTTCCAATATACTAGCAATGTAAAAGTGGAATTGGGAATTAAAAGTATAATAACCTTAGCACCCAACAAAGTAAATAATTAAATATAAATCTAAAATAATATGTATAAGATCTAGAGGAGGAAAACTAAACTATAACTCCAATGAAAGAAGTCAAACAATTAAAGAAATGCAACCTCATTCCACACGAACGGATAGGAAGACTCAACGTTGTCAAGATGCCAATTCTCCACAAACAGATCAATGGGAGAAAACAGCCCAGAAAAAGACTCACAGATATAGTCAATTTGTCTTTAACAAGGAGTCAAAGATAATAATATGGAGCAAAGACAGTGCTGTCAACAAATGGCGTTGGAGCAGCTGCACATCCTCAGACAAAAGGAAAAGAATCTAGACACAGACCTAAGACCCTTTACAAAACTTGAATCATAGACTTACATATGCAGTGCAAAGCTACAGAATTCCTAGAAGATAGCATAGGATAAAATGTCAGTGAAGTTGGATTTGGTTATTATTTTGTAGATAAACACCACAGGCACAATCTATGAAAGAAGTAAGTGATAATATGGACTTCCTTAAAATTTTTAAATTCTCTGTAAAAGACAATGAGAAGGCAAGCTATTGCATGGGAAGAAATATTTGCAAAAGATATATCTGATAAAGGACTGTGATCCAATATATACAAATAACTCTTAAAGCTTAACAATAAGAAAATTAACAACTCAATTAATTAATGGCCAAAAGGATTGGAAAGATCCATCTCATCAAAGGAGATATAAAGATTGGAGTCCAGTATATGAAAAGATGCTCATATCATACATCATCAGGGAAGTGAAACCTTCCACAAATGTGAAATTTGTTCCGACCACAGGACCTTCTGGAAAAGGTAAACTATGGAGACACTCAAGGGATCATCTGAGGCTAAGGGTTGAGAGGAAGTAAGAGATGAATAGGTGTTTTGGGGTTTTTAAGGAAGGTCATATGATACCACAATGTAGGGTACATTTGTCCAGATTCCTAAAGTACAAACCAAGGACCCTCATGTCAACTTGGGATTTGGGGTGACAATGCTGTGTCAGCGTAGACTCAGTAATTCTAGCAGATGCACTTCTGCTACTTCACAGGGTATGTAGGCTATCGGCGTATTTTCC
>VMDO01035664.1:0-15867 GCA_007922755.1 Pedetes capensis | reverse complement strand
AGGCAGTTGTTGTTGTTGTTGTTAGGTGCCATCGAGTCGGTATCCGACTCATAGTGACCCTCTGTACAACAGGGGAAACACTATTGTCAGTGCTTCTCTGCTGTTCATAGGGTTTTCAATGGCAGATTGATTTTTGGGAGGGGGTTGCCAGGTCCTTCTCCCAAGCCTACAGCTTCTGGTGTTCCCAGGCAGTCTCCCATCCAAGTCCTAACCAGGCCCAACCCTGCTTAGCTTCCGAGATCTGACAGGATCGGATGCCACAGGGTTTTTGAGAAAGTCTCGCTAAATTACGCAGACTGCCTCTGGTCTCGAACTTGCAATCCTCCCACCTCCACTTCCCTAGCCGCTGGGATTACAGGTATGCACCACTGCTCCTGGTGAGGCCAGGGACCTTCAATCGGGGTAATCTGTGACCCCCAGCATGGCCAGCTGCACCCTGCCATCAGCCCCAGAGAGCTGCCCTGTGCAGAGGTCCTGGACTCCTACAGGATCCTCTTTTTACCTTTGTGTTTATATCCGGCCTCTCCGTGGTGCTCAGAGCACCACCCGTGTGCATTTCCAGCCCAGTCTGGTCTCTAACGGAGGGGGCGGCCTTGTATCTGCTGCATCCTCCCTCAGCAGGCTGCATCTGGAAGTGCTCCTGGGGCCCTCACCTGAGTGGAGCCCCAAACACCCACGTGCACTGTGCTGAATTTCTTCTCTGCCCCACTGCTCTTGGGTTTACCCGTTTCTTGGGCGGGGGGGCTTCTGCCTCTGTTTCCTGGGTATTTAGGTTCCCTGCTAACCTTGTCTGGGGGCCCATGCTATATACCTGTGGCCTTGACATGTATTCCATTCCCTTCGAACACCAGCCCCCACAGGGCATTCCCCTGTGCTGGCTGCACCCCTGGCCAATATCTCCAACTGGTTTTGTATAATGTGTATCAAACAGCTACTCTGTGCCAACCCTTTCCAAGCATTTTTCCAATTTCAGGCAGCCCCCTGCTCAGGTGGGTGCTGCCACCCACCCAGGGGACCTTTCTGTGTATGTCCTCAGTATCCCATGTCAGCCTCATGCCCTAAGTGCTGGACGAGTGTCGTCCACTCCCAGCAGGAGCCAGCGCTGGTCTCGTCCCCCAGTCTGGGCCTGTCTGTCCCCAGGTTCCTCCTCTGTCCCACTCATTGTCCCCAGAGCCCCCAATTTTGCACCGGAGGGAGCCAAGGCATAGAGAGGGTCAGTAACGGCAGGAGGCAGCAGGAGAACCATGGGTGGGGCCGAAGGGTGGTGACCAGAGACACCGAGAGCATGGCGTGGCCAGCACAGGAGGCGGGGCCAGAAGGATCCAGCACTAGGGAGCTCTGCGTGGCCCCTCCCATAGTGGGGAGCGGGTGTGAAAGGGGTGGGGTGGCCCAGGTGTCTTGTCAGCCCTGACTCTAGCAGATCCTCAGGGAATTGCCCTGCCTACACCTGGGAGGTCCTTCTGCCAAGGTTGGTGCCCACGGGACGCAGACGGTGCCTCGCCCTCCTATTTCAGACCCATTACAGCCAGCAGAGGCTCCTCCTGCCACGCCTCATCCTCTGCATGTTTGTAACAATTCTCTTCTGGGTGTTGAACCATTTAAACAAATTTATCCAGGAAGACACGTAGACCAACACCTGCAGCCCTCGTGCTCTGCCCCCACGGTCTCACCAATCTGCTTCTCCTGCCTTCTCTGACCTCTTTGTCCCCTTGTCTACTGTAGAGTTAAGCTCAAGTTCAAAATCCCCTAGGCTTGGAGCTTTGGGAAGTCATTTTACCTCCCCAGATGGCGGTTTTCTCATCTGTACGATAAAGACACACCTAGGAATGTAGGGCCTGCAGCTGTAGCCCTGTGGCGTCTGATCCCATCATATCTCAGAAGCTAAGCAGGGTCCGGCCTGGTTAGGACTTGGATGGGAGACCACCTGGGAACACCAGGTGCTGTAGGCTTGGGAGAAGGACCTGGCAACCCACTCCCAAAAATCAATCCGCCATTGAAAACCCTATGAACAGCAGAGATGCACTGATAATACTGTTTTACCTGTTGTATGTAGGGTCTCTATGGGTCGGATACCAACTCGACAGCACCTAACAACAACAGGAATCTAGGACTCGTAAGGACAGCGTGAGGCAATGCACAGAAACAGGCATTCACTCCGCATCCAGTGCTGAGCTCTGGATTTACAGCAAAAGCTGAGGTGGACCCAAGCCCGGCCCTCGGGAGGTGGGCCTGAAATGAATAGTGACACAGATGATTTTTTCACACGATGAATTTTAATTTTATTTGCTTTGGGATTAATGTTCTTTTCAGTAATTAAAAATGCAGAGAATATAGAACCACTCTCCAGAATTAACAGATGTTAATAACTTCTCATATTTCCTTGGTTTCCTCCAGTAAAAGCAGTAAAACGTTTTCTCTAAAGCGGAAATCCCTCTTGTTAGCTACTCCTCTGGCTCGTTCTCCTTCCCCTGAAGCAGACTTTATCTTGAATTTGGGGCAGACTCTTCCCATCTGTCTTTATATTATGCTTTCTCTGTGTGTTCGTGAATCATAGATGGTCTTTTTTAGTGTTGCGTTTGCATGTACAATATCAAACTGTGCATGGTACTTGCTGCAACTCAGTATATTTTCTCCTAATATCATTTTTCAAAGATATCTTGGTTGAACAATCAGGTTCCCTCATTCCTTTGGATGGCTATGATTTTTTTTTAATTTTTACTTGTTTATTTATTTTTATTCATTTATTTTATCAATTCCCAACTGCTGTCCTGCCAAGCCACACCATCAGTTTTAGATGCCTTTCTTTGGGCTCCGGGAGAAGATATTCCTAGAGGCAGAATCACTGAATCATAGGGCGCTCACATTGTGGGCTGACTGGCCGCCTGTGCCAACCTGTTTATCGCAGTGTTTGTACTGATTTACAGTAGCAACCCCTGAGAGTTCCTGCTCCTCCACCTTCTCACCAGTGCTTGGTATTATTAGACTTTTCAATTTCTGCCAAACCGACTGGGTGTGGAATGATTTCTTGGACTTCTTCTCTCCTGCTTATCTCTGATCACTAATGAACTGAACATTTCTCTGTGTTTTCTGAATATGTGGGCTTCCTTTTCAGGAGAATACCTGTTCAAATTCTTTACCTGTTTTTTTGTTTTTTTGTTTTTTTCTATTGGGCTGCTTGCCATTTTAAGTGTGTGTGAGAATTCTTGATCTATCTTCAGGCTTGATCCTGTATCTGATTTCTATGTTGCAAATGCCTTTTCCCAGCATGTTGCTTATGGTTGGGATTTGTCCAAAAGACATTTGGTTGTAAGTAAAATTTTAATTTTATTATGGTCCAGTTGATCTTTTCTTTTACAGTTACAACTTGATTAAGATCTAAGTATGTAAGGATATTTTCCTGTGTTTTCTTCTAATGGTGTTGAAGTTTGTGGTTCGCTTTCATGTTTGGGTTACTAGTGCATTCGGAGCTGACTTCTGTGTGCAATGAGAAATACGAGTCTAATTTAATATTCTGCCTCTAAGGGATGTCGTTTGTCCTGCGCCTCCGTGTGAACAGCCTATCTTTCCCACACCACTTTGTGAAGCCACCTCTGTACTATATAACGTTGTCATAGAATGCACCTCTTTCTAGGCTTACTATTATTTTTCTTAGTCTGGATAGAAGTATGGTAATTGCTTACCTGTAATTGCAGAAAACACTATTTTTGAAAAGCCCAGGTTGCTGTGAGCAGGCACAGCAAAGGGATTTAGCAACCCTTCATTCTTTTGCTGTATTTTGTTGGTTTCTTAGCTTTTGTGTGAATTATGAAGCTTTCCCTTACGTAGCCGGGCCACCTTGCTACATACCATCTGCAGTGGCATTAGGCTGGGGCTGGGGTCGAAAAGAAAGCCTGACTCCTCAAGCAGTGACGGACACCACCCAGGGTGGCACAACACACACAGGGCCCACATTTGTTTGCTGAAGCCTGGCGTGTAGGCATGCCCGTCCTCACTAAGGTAGAGTCATTTTTCAAAGCAACTTAACCGCGGCCACAGGCTTGGCCCCATAGAGATTGGATAACATAGTCACGCAGCAGCATGAGTCGGTTCCCAGAGAACAATTTAAAGTCTCTGAATTCATTGTCAAGGCAGACGGGTGTCTTCCAACTGAGAGAAGGAAGCTAGAGGTAGGTTCCCAGGACAGGATCTCCCGGGGTGGACCAAAGCGGAGCCATCGATTGAAATGCGAGCGTGCGGCCCGGCCCGCCTGGGCCTCTCTGAGAAGCTGCCTGTCACACTGCTACATTCCTTGTGCAGGACTCACATGTGCGCCAGGGCATTCAGAGGCGACGCTTCACTTCCAGCTCATGGTTCTTGAATTTCGGGGCTCTGCATCAACACGCGGCTCTCATTCTGCACAACCTGCCTTCAAAATCTAGTGCATGAAACGGCCACGTAGGAGACCAACTAACTGGGGCTGGGAAACAGGGAGGTTGGGCGATTGTTTACATTTTCTACAAAGGATTTAAACTTGCACAGCATGCACGAGACCTACTTGACAGGGAGTTCCTGGAATAAATCGCTGTTCGAGTGAACGGCTGTGTGCAATTTACAAAGTGTGGTGTGGCTTGCTGGTACCTTCTGGGAATCAGCGCAACTGGTAAAACGTGAACTGTGTTCTACCCTGGAGCTCCGAGGCCCAGGGGTGAGTTCAGTATGATCTAGACAGGCTATAGTGGCATCCAGTTTTGCCTGGAGTTGGGAGAAGGGAGATGAACTCTGCCACCACTGCATGAAGTGAGAGTAGAAATTACCCTAGGAAACTCCCTTGTATCGCCTAGAACATGCAGTGTACAGACATGCCTTCTCAAAACACGTCCAGGGTGGTTAGTTTTCCTCTCTCACTGCAGCGCCTGCAGCCATAGCCCTGTGGCATCTGATCCCGCCAGATCTCAGAAGCTAAGCAGGGTTGAGCTTGGCTAGTACTTGGATGGGAGACGCACCTGGGAACACCAAGTGCTGTAGGCTTCGAGTTGGACCTGGCAACCCCCTCCCAAAAATCAATCTGCCACTGAAAACATTATGAACAGCAGAGAAGCACTGGCAATAGTGTTTCGCCTATTGTACACAGGGTCACTATGAGTCGGATACCAACTCGACAGCACCTAACAACAGTAACCGGTGCAGCAGTTCGCTGGTTCTTTAGTTGAGCATGTGGTGAATTAGGTGGCTCGTGTGTTAGGGGATGCGTTCAAACCCCGGTTATCTTTACACAGAAGCACAGTTGGCTGGAGAAAAGGAATGCAGCAGTACCCGCTGAGCACGCTTTCCCAGAGGGGCTCCTTTCTGAAGATAGTTAAGTAACAGGGTGGCATGATGGTGGTTAAGGCCACAAACAAAGGGTGTTGGCAGAGCTGTGTGCAGCTAAGACCCCAAGAAGCTCCCCCAGCTGGGGTGCAGCATGCCACCCCCAAACTCACCCCTCTATTGCTTGGCTTTGCTCTATCTCTGACTTTGAGCACCACACTTGCATGCAAGGCTTGGATGAGGAGCCCATGTGGGCATCTGGGATGTCCCAAGGAAGAGGTGACTCAGGGTTTCCATCTCCCCCATGCTAGCCTTGGGCTCACTGATTGGGAGAGTGGGTGGGATCATTTGTCAAAAAAAAAAAGATTATGAAGCCAGGTGCAGTGGTGCATGCCTATAATCCCAGTGGCTCGGGAGGCAGAGGCAGGAGGATCGCAAGTTCGAGACCAGAGGCAGTCTGCATAATTTAGTGAGACCCTGTCTCAAAAAGTAAAAAAGAAGTGGGCTGGGGGTGCAGCTCAGTGGTCCAGCACTTGCAAAGCATGCAAGCGCAAGGCCCTGAGTTCAACCCCTAGTACCACAAAAAAAATATATATATATGATAATGACTAATCACCACTACAGACTCTCCGTGGCTTTTAATGGCTTGACTTACAATTTTTTGACCTCACAGTGGTGCAAAGCGTACCCATATATTCATTCTGTTTTTCACTTCTGGTACAGGATTCAATAAATTGCATGAAATATTCAACAGTGCATCATGAAACAGGCTTTGTGTTACATTATTTTGCCCAACCATAGCCTAATGCAGGTGTTTTGAGCATGTTTAAGGTCAGAGAGGCTGAGCTATGATGTTCAGTAAGTCAGGTACATGATATGCATTTCCAACTTAACAATATCTTCAGCTTACGAAGGGCCTATTGGACATAACCCCATCATACATCAGGAAGCAATTGTAATATTATGGGCGCTACCAATCTGTGTCCAGCACTGTTCTAAATGCTTTGTATGTATTAACTCAATAATATGTATTATAATAAATAAATACTCAAATGGATCCACAATGAGATTTCCTAGGGGCACTTATTAACCACCCAGGTTACCAGGACTTGCTACTGGAATTTCTGATGGACTAGGATTGCAGGAGGGGTGGGGGTAAGAGTCTGTGTTTTTCATAAATACTCCAGATCACCCTCAGCTACAGCGGGGGTTTGAAAAGCAGTGAGTCATTATTTTTCTCAGTTCCTGCTTTTGTAGGCTGAGCTGGGACCGTGGAATGTGGATCAGTTTGCATGTGCTTGCCTATTCTCTGAACTTCACCTTTTCAAGTCTTAGCATCCTTGTCTGTAAACTGGGAATTGTTATAGGATCTATTTCCTACCATCCGTGAGCATCCAGTGAGAGAAAGCATTCAAAGCGAAGGTCGGTACCCAGTAAGTGGTGCCATTGTGACCGGTCACTCTGCTGTGGAGGGGTGCACAGAGAGTGCAGACAGAGACTGACACACCCCTGCAAGACTCCTATCTGAGCAGAGCGGCCTTTACCCGCGTGCTGCTGAGATCTGCTCTCCCCGATCCCCTTTTGCTGGTTCTTACATATAGATCAGGTGCCTGGAGGGAAATGAATTGGTAGAGAATGGATTACTTCCCGCCGCCTCAAGCAGCCTGGTTTCCAAAGGCCCTGGGCAAATTAAAATGCATTAACTAAGTTTGCCACCTGGGAAGGGCTGTCCTCTGCCTCCTGGCCACGCGTGCCAGGCCGACGACCATGCCCACATTCACAAGTAGGACCACGCCGTGCCAAGACTTCTCTCGGCGCTGCCTCCCAGCTCCCATGGAAACCTGAGTTGGGTTCTAAGACCGGAGACAAATGAGGTGGCCGTCTGCAGAGTGCTCCCAAATGCGCTCCTTTTCATGTCCAGTCTTTTCCCTGCCTATTGTCGAGGCGCAGCCTCAGAGAGCAAAGGCAAAAACACAAAAAGGCCAGACCAAGAAACAGACCGACCGAGAGGGAGCCAAGGGGAGGAGATTACATAAGCCCAGCAGCCAGGCTGTCTGCGAGCCTATGACTTATTTCGCTGTTTTTCTTTTGGGGACGTCAGGCTCTATCCTTTCCAGCTGGCTCTCTGCTTCGGTGATTACATTAACACTCAGTAATTATAGGAA
This sequence comes from Pedetes capensis, assembly GCA_007922755.1. Classification (NCBI taxonomy): domain Eukaryota; kingdom Metazoa; phylum Chordata; class Mammalia; order Rodentia; family Pedetidae; genus Pedetes; species Pedetes capensis. The sequence goes on along the minus strand of VMDO01035664.1, from coordinate 8,416 downwards.
ATAGGCACCTCTCTAGTCACCAGCATTCCCAAGTGGCAGGATGGGGGGATATTCTATACCGGGAATGCCAGCCATGGCCGGGCCCCGCCCAAGGCTACCGCAGTCTGTGGCCAAAGCAGACAGAAATAACGGCAGGGCACCGAGCTCACCCATGATGCGCAGTATCTTCCGTTTAAAGGCTGGTGCTGGATCTTGACCTGGTATCCTGGCATTAAAGTGCCCTTTGGAAGACCTGAAGCGACAGTACTGATTAGCATATCCCTTCCGTCATTCTGACCCAACCCAAAGTTGGCCCCTGATGTTGGTCTCTGCACTGGGGCAACTTCCTGATCTGTGAATCCTAGAGGCTGAGAACTACTGCTTTAAAAGCAAGATAGAGTCATCAAGTCTAGAAGAAATGTCCTTCTCTCTTTCAATCCCACATGCATATAGCATTTTTAGCCTCAGCCTCTTTTTTACACACCTGATAACCACCACTTTGGGATTCGTTGCTGGCTCCTCCGGTCCCTCTTCTGCCCGCCTGGGTGATGGACTGGGCTTCCTGGTTCTTAGAAGCCTCCTGCCGGTTGGCCCAGTCCTATTTTAATTCCTCAGTTAGTCATGATGGAGATGGGTATAAAAAAGTAATTATAATAACAGCCGCCCTTTGCTGTGTCTTTACTATGGGCTAATCACCTAGCACACTTTTCTGGATCTCCAAACAATACTGGGAGGGAGGTGCTGCTAGTAGTCGTTGTTTTTGTTGTTGTCAGGTGCCGTCAAGTCAAGTCGGGTCTGACTCATAGCGCCCCTCACAGGGTTTTCAATAGCTGATTGTTTCGGGATTGCCTCAGGAGTGGATTGCCACATCCTTCTCCCATTTTTGTGGTACTGGGAATCAAACCCGGCAACTCCGAGACTACGGAGCAGTGCTCTCCCAACTGAGCTAAATCTATTAGTAGTAGTACTATCCCTATTTTACAGATAGGAAAATGGATGATCAGAGATGTTAGGTCTCCTACTGGAAGCCACACAGCTTTGATTAGCAGAGCTGGGTTGTGCATCCAGGCAGCCTGACCCCAGCACCCATGTACTTCACCTCCGTCTATACTATGTCCCATGCGACCAAGCGAGGGAGGGAAAACAGGCAGATCCAGACTCAGATCCCAGCCACATTGCCTAACAGGCTGTCGTAACCTCTCTGAGCTGCTACTTTCTCATCTGTAAGGGCATCCTCGTAACAGCTGCTTTCTAAGGTTGATTTGAGGGTGAAGTGGGGTCCTGCTGGCCCTCGGCATATCAGGTCTCCTCCTTCCTCACCTGGATGGAAATCTGTGCTGCGGCCACACCTCCTGGGACTCTTTGCTGCCCTTGGGTCCTGTGTCTTGCTTCCACAGCATCACAACCAAACCGCAGCTTCCCTTCCTCCCTAACAAGACCTTTCTCACCTTCCTCAAGCTGTGGCCTCCACCCCAGGTCCACCCCAGGGGCCTGCAGCCCCTCCCCTCACACCCTCCCCACCCCACACCAGGCCTCGCAGGCAGAATTCCTAGCTAACCATATCCTCAGCCCTTCTGCTAACTCCTCATCCCTCCCCTTCCTGGATTTGCATCTCTGGGCCTGGCCAGCAGGTTCCAGGAGAGTAACAGTGGCCCCAGGTCCCTCATGCCCCATGCTTGTCCCCCTGGAAAGCTGTGGGGCGGGGAGAGGGGCAGTCACCAGCCAAGCGTGCCTTAGACATGGGTCCTTTCTCCTTCTCCCCGGCTGAACCCCATGTTGTTGAGGGCGCTGCCGCAGGCCTCGAGTCCAAGGCAGGCCTTCAGATGGTGTGAAGACCTGTCATGGCTTGAATAGAGAATGTTCCCCAAGGCTCCTGTTTGAATGCTTGGTCCCCAGGGGCTGGTGCTGTTTTGGGAGGCCCTGGAACCTTTGAAGGTGGGGCTTAGCTGGTGAAAGTAGGTCACCGGAGGTGGCTCTTGAAGGAGATCCCCAGGCCCTGGGTTGGGGCCAAGCTACACCCACAGTGACGTGAAGAGTCTCCGCCATACTCTTGCCGATGGACTGGGCTCGTCGGCCCCACCTTCCCCACCACGGTGGACTGCACCTCCGAAACCGTGAGCCAAGATAAACCCTCCTTTCCTTAAACTATCTCGGGCAGGTAGTCTGGTCATAGCAATGCAGAAGCTAACTAATGCGATACCCTTCAGCCCAGGACCTGCAGTGCCCCAGGGTCATGGGCAAGGGCTACCTGCCCGGGGAGTGAGCCGTCTTGGCTTCCATTTGATAGCTGAGCCAGCCAAGGTCTGGTAAGGGGTCAGGGGTGAACAAATGGCCCATGACCCACTAGTGACACACCTAGGCTTGCTCAAGGCCTTCGTCATTCTACATAAACCAGAAAGGGACTGGCATTTCACTAGACTCTGTCCCTTCGCAGAATCCACAGCAACCTCCACCCAGTCTATGCCCCCACCACTTGCAGGAGACTCAGTGTGCTCATCTGGCAAGTGGGCCTACGCATACCTACTAACATCCCCTAGAGCTGCAGGGGCAGCATTCTGTCTGCAGAATGGTCACTGCCCACAGACACTTAACAGATGTTATTTGCCTTGTCTTTGGCAAACACTGCACCAGGGCAACACTCTTATTTTCTTGAAAAGAACCCAGGTATGTGGGGGCACAGACTAGGTGGTCAGAGAGGACTTTGTGATAGGGTCTTCTATGGCTGACTGTTTCCGGATTGCCTCAGAAGTAGATTGCCACATCCTTTTTCCATTTTTGTGGTGCTGGGAATTGAACCCGGGACCTCAGAGATTACAGAGTAGCGCTCTACCAACCAGACCCCAGAGGGCAGAGGAGACTTAAAAGAGTGACCGCTCACCCACTGCAAAAGGCCACAGCTCCAGCAGAGAACTCTAAGGGGGCCTGGGAGGGATTCTCCCATCCTGGCTTCCTTACCTAAATCCAAAGGAAAAGACAGGCAGACATGGTGGCACATGCCCGTAATCCCAGCACTCTGGAGGCTGAGGTTGGAGGATCTCAAGTTCGAGGCCAGCCTGGGCTATATGGAAAGACCCTGCCTGGAAAAACCCAAAACCACACAAAGAAATCAAGGACCCAAGCAAAAGAGACCCAGTGAAGTGCCTGAAAGCCTTTGGAACCTATGTAGAAAACAGAGTCAATGGCAACCAGATTTTATTCTAATGATCCGTGTCTCATTTGCTGGAAAGAACGTTGTTTCCAAAGCAAAATCTTTCCATAGTCTCTAGAGCAGGGGGAGAGAGACCCATAGAAATGGCAGTTTAGGGGACCAGGCCCTGAAGACGTCCTCTGTGCTGAAGATGGGTGGCGGCTGTGGCATCTCCCCCTGCCCTCCTGATCCATCCCCTCCTGTCCACTGCATCCTGTCTCTTTAAAATGTGCCATAGAGATAGGTCTGCTCCGGATGCCTTGGAAAGCAGTGCCGTGCCTGCCTCGAACAGCACCCCGAAAGATGGAGAGCTCTGTGAGCAGCTGGCGGGGGCTGGCTCTCCAGGGACTGCCCCTGGTTTCCAGGAATAAGGCCTGCCTAGTTTTTCTACCAGCGCAAGAAGCACTGATGAATGGGGCCAGGGCGCGGCTTCACGGCAGGCGCTTTTTCACTGCCATGGCTGCCCTGATGGATGGCACAGCTTCTCCTTTGTCGGGGAGGCCTCCGGGGCTCCCCGTCCCTCACTGCGGGCCTTACTCATCACAGCGGCTACTATGTCCTTGGTGCTGGCTGGAGGTGAGGCACCGTTCTTGGGTCTCAGCAGGTGGAAATGGCACCCTGCCCCCCCAGGGAAGGGGCTGTTGGTCCTGTCCATTTGACAGCTGGGGACCGTGAGGATGATGAGGTTCAGGAGCACCCCCTAGGCCTCGTGTCAATTTTATAAGGAGGCAGGTCCAGGACGTGGACCCAGACTGAGGCAAACCCTAGTCCCTGCTGTTTTGCTGCAACACTTTGGTAAGCAGATCTGAGACTGGTAGAGATGCAGCACTGGTTTGGTTCACTCACCGTGGCGTACAGTTGGCCAGGTTGTACACTGCTCAGCTCCAGAGGGTGCTAGGCTACACATCATGCAGTGTATATAAATAGAACCCTCTGCAATTAAGCGGGGCATAAGTTGCACACAGTGGTGGCTCTGGGGGTCTCACTGTTTATTCAGGGGAGGCCTCAGAGAGGGCGCACTGCCCTGGGAGCTCTGATTGAGGCCCTCCTCCTGACCTCAAACCTTCAGAGGCCACCTACTCCCCGCACCTGACTTTAGACTTAAAGAGCAGAGTCTGAGTGCGTTTGTTGGACATTCTCGGCCCCTCTAGGGTCATGGCTAAGAGCATGGCTCTGGGGCTGAGCTGGCTGGGACAGCTCAGCTACTTCTCTGGTGTGTGACCTTGGGCCAGTTCCTTGGCCCTTCTGTGCTTCCATTTCCTGGTCTGTGAATAGGGAATGATGGGAATGCTTTTCCCCAAGCACTGGTGAGACGGTTGTAAGGCTTCATCTATGTGCAGCGACTGGGGCGATCCTGGCCAGTGGAAAACCCCATACAGGGCGACTCTTCACATTTGCTGCCCTCGTCATGACCCACGCACCTTCCCTGCCCAGCCCCACCCCCTCCAGCCCTGCAGAACGCCTGACCCATCCACCCGTCCTCTTCTCCACTCGGTGCCTCTGCCCGGGTCGTTGACTCCACCTGAAATGCCATCCCTCAGACGACCAGATTTCACGCTTGGGGTCCAGCTCGGGGGCAGCCTCTTCCCTGAAGCTCCCTGACTTCCTTAGGGAAGGTGACCCCTGCCTGCTCTGATCTCTCAGATCCCATCTCACTGTCCCTCTGATCGCTCACATCTCAGCCATGACCACCACGTTAAGGGTCTCCCCACTAGACACCGGGCTGGTTGAGGACACGACCAGTTAATCCAGCCTTCCTGGCAGGCCCCACCACATCCTTGCCCAAGGCTCAGCACATAACTAGGTGATGGTTGTTGTTGTTGTTCTTAGGTGCCGTTAAGTTGGTGTCAGACTCACAGCGACCCAGTGTACAACAGGCGAAACACTATTGTCAGTGCTTCTCTGCTGTTCATAGGGTTTTCAATGGTGGACTGATTTTGGGGAGTGGGTTGCTGGGTCCGTCTCCCAAGTCTATAGCACCTGGTGTTCCCAGGTGGTCTCCTATCCAAGTACTAACCAGGCCTGACCCTGCTTAGCTTCTGAGATCTGGCGGGATCAGATGCCACAGGGCTACGGCTACAGGCTAACTAGATGGCTAGTTGAACGAATAAATTAATACCCTCCTCATGGGGACCTAATAACATTAACTTTACAAATGGGGTACACAACTCTGTTTTGTCTTTTTGTTTAAAAAATAAAAACAGCCATCATTTACTTATTTGACCTCTTCCAACTTTTTTCATTGTTATTTTTTTAATTTTGTAAATGCGTACAATTCCATTACTTTCAGTATATTCACAGAGTTGTACAGCCATTCATCACGATCTAATTCTAACACAGCTCATCATCCCAGAAAGGGAAGCCACACTCATTAGCAGTCACTTCCTATCTTGCCCACCCCCAGCCCCTGGCAACCACTAATCAACTTGCTATCACTATACACCTGCCAACTCTGGACATTTCACATAAATGAAATCTCACAGTATGTTACCCTTTGTGTCTGGCTTCCTTCACTTGGCATTGTGTTTCAAGGTTCATCCATGTTATAGCTTATATCAAGAGTTTTATTCCTTTTATGACTGAATAATATTCCACTCAAGAACAGTTCTTCAGTTGATAGATGTCAGTCCATTTTGTGCTGCTATAGCAAAATACCTGATACTGGGTGTTTTTTAATGTAGAGAAATTTATTGCTCACAGTTCTGGAGGCTGGGGAGATCAAGGTATTGGTATCTAGTGAGGGCCTTCTAGCTGTGTTATCCTGTGGCAGAAGTGAAAGGGAAAGAGAATGGGGGTAATGCAAACACATAGGAAGAGGCTGAGGTCGTCATTTCCTCAGGAACCCACTTGGGCAGTAACAGCATTAGTCTGTTCTTGCAGGCAGAATTCTCATGATCTAATCACCTACAGATCCCAGCTCCTTACACTGTTGTATTGAGGACCAACTTTGTAGTACATGAACCTTGCAGAACACATCTGAATCATGTTGTTGTTGTTGTTGTTGTTGTTGTTAGGTGCCGTCGAGTCGGTATCCAACTCATAGCGACCCTCTGTACAACAGGGGAAACACTGTTGTCAGTGCTTCTCTGCTGCTCATAGGGTTTTCAATGGCAGATGGATTTTCGGGAGGGGGTTGCCAGGTCCTTCTCCCAAACCTACAGCTTCTGGTGTTCCCAGACGGTCTCCCATCCAGGTACTAACCAGGCCCAACCCTGCTTAGCTTCCGAGATCTGACGGGATCAGCTGCCACAGGGCTACAGCTGCAGGCATCTGAATCATAGCAGTAAGCATTTAAATTGTTTCCCTTTGTAAATCATCTGAACCATGCTGCTTGCATGTCCTATATTCACACTCAAGTTTCTTACTTTTAGGTGCTATCGAGTCACATTTGACCCATAGAGATCCTATGTACAACAAAATGAAACATTCCCTGTAACTGCAATGCACATGACCTTTTTTATGTTTAAGCCCATTGTTGCAGACACTATGTCAATCCATCTAGTGGAGGGTCTTCCTTTTTTTCATTGACCCACCACTGTCCCAAGCATGATGTCCTTCTCCAGGGATTGGTCTCTCCTGACTTGTTGTTGTTGTTGTTAGGTGCCGTCGAGTCGGTATCCAACTCATAGCAACCCTAATAGGGTTTTCAGTGGCTTGACTGTTTCAGGATTGCCTTGGGAGTGGATTGCCCGGCCCTTCTCCAATTTTTGCGGTACTGGGAATTGAACTCGGGACCTCAGAGAATGCAGCGTAGCACTCTACCCACTCAGCTAAATCCCAGCCCCTCTCCTGACTACACATTCAAAATATGTAAGACGCAGTCTAGCCATCCTTGCTTCCAAGAAGTACTCTGGTTGCACTTCTAGGATGGCTTTGTTGGTTCTTTTGTCAGTCCATGGTATGTTCAATATTCATCTCTGGCACCATAATTCAAAAGCATCAGTTCTTCTCTTTCCATCATTCACTGTCCAGCTTTCACAAGTATATGATGTGACTAAAAATATGATGGCATGAGTCAGGTACACCTTCATCTTCAATATGACATCTTTACTTTTCAACACTTTCTAAAGAGCTCTTTTGCAGCTTTCCTCAGTGCAGTGTGTCTTTTGATTTCTTGACTGCTGCTCCCATGCATGTTGACTGTAGAACCAAGTAAAGCAAAATCTTGGACACTTTCAGTCTTTTCTCCATTTATCATGAAGTTGCATACCAACTCAGTTGTATGTTTTCTTGATGTAGAGGCACAATCCATACTGATGGCTATATATTCTTTGATCTTCATCGGTAAAAGTTTCAAGTCCTCTTAGTTTCAGCAAGCAAAGTTGTGTCATCTGCATAACACAGGTTGCCAATAAGTTCTCCTCCAATCCTGATGCCAAATTCTCCTTCGTAAAGTCCAGCTTTTCATATTATTTGCTCAACATAGAGATTGAAGCAGTACAGTGAAAGAGTAAAACCCTGACACACAACTTTCCTCACTTTAAACCAAGCAGTGTTTCCTTGTTCTGCTTGAACAACTGCTTCCTGGTCCATGTGCAGATTCCACATGTGTACAATTAAGTCTTACCGTATTCTCATTCTTCGCAATGTTATCCATAAGTTGTTGTGATCCACATACTTAAATGCCTTTGCATGGTCAATAAAACAGAGATGGACATCTTTCTGGTATTCTCTGCTTTGGGCCAGTATCCATCTGACAGCAGTGATGTCCCTGGTCCCATGCCCTCTTCCAAATCCATCTTGATTTTCCAGCAGTTCTCTGTCAAGGTAATGCTGCAGTAGTTTTTGAATGATCTTTAGCAAATTTTTACTTGTGTGTGATCTTAATGATATCATTGGATAATTTCCACCTTTGGTTGGAGCTCCTTTCTTGGGCATAGGCCCAAATATGGATCTCTTCCAGTCATTTGGCCAGGTAGCTGTTTTCCAAATCTCTTGGCATAAACAAATGTGCACCTCCTATGCTGCATCTGTTTGTGGAAGCATTTCAGTGGGTATTCCATCAATTCCTGGAGGCTTATGTTTTGCCAATGCCTCAAAGCAGCTTCCACTTCTTCCTTCAGTACCATTGGTTCCTGATCATATGCAGCCTCTTGAAATGGTTGGTCACCCACCAATTCCTTTTGGTATAATGACTCTGTGTATTCCTTCCATCTTCTTTTGATGTTTCTTGCATCGTTTAATATTTTCCCTGTAGAATACTTCAGTATTGCCACTCAAGGCTTGGTTTTTTTCTTCTGTTCTTTAAGT
>VMDO01035663.1:0-15861 GCA_007922755.1 Pedetes capensis | reverse complement strand
GGGATCAAATTTGGGGAAGCTAAATTCTGAACATGAGTTCTATGGAAAAAATACTTCATAAATAGTGAAAGGACTAAAAAGTAGGTAGAAATTGGAACTGAAAAAAGATTGAGATCAATAATGGAGTAAATCAAGATGAATTAGAGACAATAGAATAAATTGAGCTGATGGAACATCTACATTATTTTTGTTTTTTCACATCTTTGTGTATATTTGTGTGTATGTGTGTCATGCTGACAATTAAACCTTGAGCTTCACACATGCTAGGCAAGCACTCTGTCACTGAGCTACAACTCCAGTCCTAAAACAGTTAGGTTTAGCAGCCTAAATCAGAATTTTGGAGAACTGCTACCAGTCTGCCACAATGATACTAGTTGGCCAGGGTACAAAAAAATAATTGGAGAAAAGAGTGAGAGATATTTATATTAGCTAGAATGGTTCCAAAAGATTTCAATAATAGAAAGTAATTTGAATAAAATCTTTAAGAATAAACGTGATTTACTTCAGCAGAGAGATAAGAAAAAGATATAAGCAACAAGAGCAGCATTCACTTATTAAAGAAATATATACTGAGTGTCTATTAACTGCTAGATACTTAAATGCCATAGTACTAAGTAAACAACAGTGAACAAAACTAACATGGTCCCTGCCTCCTCTAATGTTGACAATAGACATTAAATAATTCATAAATAATAACAAACAGAGCTCTGTGATAAATTTAGGGTGTTATGAGGGGAAATGATAGGGTGTTAATTTAGATTGGAGTGACAAGAAATATCTTTTTGAGGGAGTGTCATATAAGCTGATATGTAAGAATGAAGATGATTCATTTAAGTAAATGGTTAAAGAAAAGAATATTCCTGGTATAAGGGGTAACATACGCAAAGATCTTGAAAGAATAGAGCTTGGCATGACTGAGGAGCACAAGAAAGTTAATGTGCCTGAAAGTTGGTGAGCTAGGAAAACTGAGATACGAAATGAGATTAGATAGGCAGCTTGATGGTAATTATACCTGGGCCTGTGTGTGAGTGAATATATAGAAAACTGCTTGGTAAGTCACAATTTATGCCAATTTTCCCAGCATAATTATAAAGAGAATAATTTCAAAAGGTCCTCGTTTGGATGAAAATTTTTATGGTCAATCAATATATAGTTCATTACATGATGTTGTTATTTATGCTGAATGCAAGGGCATTCAAAATACCACATCAACAACTTTCAATGTTTTTTCTTTGTTTTTGTTTTTGGGACAAGATCTTACAATGTAGCCCAAGCTGCATTTGAACTCATAATCCTTCTGCCTCATCCTCCTATGCGAAAAAATTTAATTTTAAAATATTTAAAATAATTAATCTGCACCCAGTTTATGGTCTGGATAACCCCTTAGAGGAGCCTAGGCTCCTTGGAGTAAAGCCTGATTCCAAATATGGAGCAAGGCCTGGGATATCCTGTTACATTACAAAGAAGAAAATTATCAAACACTAGTAGGGGTAAAATCAAAAGGAATCAGAAGCCAACATGAAGCAATTTTTTCATTGACCAAAGATGGAACTGCTTGAGCACTAATGAGAATAAAAAATGTGGTAGAGTGGAAAATATTGTTAATTTAAATGTATGAGTCCATAATGATTAAAATATAAAGTGTATCACTGACAATATATAATGCATGTTAAGAAAAGTCATTAGTTTGAATGCTGGTCAATAAAAAAGAAATATTCAAGCATTTAATCTGTCATTCGTAAATGAACTGTACCTCAGATAAATGAATTGTAAATAAATAGAGGTCTCTTTATAGATGTTTTCAAGACAATAAGTTAAGGAAAAGTAAGGAATTAGGATTTAAAAATTGTACAGCCATTAATGAGTTAATGAATTTAAGCAATGAAAAACAATGGTTAGTAGTGTCACAAAAAGAAAGAAAACCAGATATCTGTCCCTCAAATAATATGAAGTATTCTTGCACAAAGGTCAAGGCTGAAAATAATGAAACATTTGTATCTAATTACTAAATTATACAGAAACATGTTAACTGAAACCATAGAGATGAACTCAGCCAAAAATAGACTGTAAAACACTCCACAATGCAAACTTTAGAGTTACCTCAAAAATTAAATTGCAAAAGGTATTTAAAAATCTGTACATTAAGCATAAAATCTGTAGGCTAAAATAATAATCTAATGCATATGAATTAATCACAAGTTTGGGCCTCATCTGTATATGGCTGTGCACAAGTACCAAAAAATGAAATGAAAGGAATGTAGGTATTGTCCAAATATTTGGTGATATCATGGAATTAGTGTATGAACACTGTTTGGATATTTGAGTATGATAATAAAGTAATGTTTATTTATTAGGTTTGGTGATGGCATTTTAGTTATGGCTAAAAAATCATATAATACCAAATTGCTAACTTATGTGCAGAAAAGATCCTGTAGAACCAGGCAAGCTGGTATACACCTGTAATTCCAGTGACTCTGGAAGCTGAGGTAGGACGAGCACAAGTTCAAGGCCAGAGGCAGCCTGTACAATTTAGCAAGACTCTGTCTCAAAATAAAAAGTAAATAAATAAAAAGGGGCTGAGGATGCAGCTTAGTCGTAGAGTACTTGCCTAGCATGTGAAGCCCTGAGTTCAAATAGAGTACCGCAAAAAAAAAAAAATCTTGTGCCCCCCAAAAAGGAAGCTAGTTGAGGGACTCTTGTAGTTAAGTTGGAGAGATAATAGAGAAGTAACAGTTGCTTGGACTAGAGTGATAGCATGAAAATGGAATCAAGTAATATTGTAAAGATAGAAACATTACAACATGGTGATAAAAAGAATGCTGAAGTTAAGAGTAGTCTCAACGGTAATAGATTTTATGACTTTAGCAATGGAATGGACAGAGGTATCATTTCCCCCAAGGCAGTGGAAAAGACAGGGGAGTGGATCTGAGAACGCAGAGCACCAATTACTGATTCGCTTCTGTTCTGAGGCACATAAAGGGAAATATCAAAAGATATGTGGTCTAGATTTCAGGAAAGAGCTTTTCACCAGAGATAATATTAGGAAGTAATCTTTGTACAGATTGTATTTGAAGTCTCGAGTCTGGAGGAGATCACCTAGGGTGACTGTAGACAAAAACAGCATGAGGAAGCAACAGATAACAGAGGAATTCAAATTCAAATATTTACAAGTCAGAAACAGAACGATAAATTCAACTGAAAAGAAATTCGAAGAGAAGACTATAAATGTAATTTGAATAGAGTATTTGAAGGCAGCATGATTAGCTAGATGTGGTGGGACACACCTGTAATCCAAGCATTCCAGAGGCTGAGATAGAAGGTTTGGAAGTTTGAGGCCAGCCTGGGGTACAAAGCAAGACCTTGTCTCACAAAAAAAAAAAAAAAAGAGCAAAGAAAAAAGGAAAAAAAGTCATTATTGATTGATTAGTTATGTTTAAAACAAAACTTGCATTATAGAAAACTTGTATCATAGTAATTTATTGCTACATAATTACCAAAATTTTCATAGCTCAAAACTATGCTGCTGTTGATGTTACGTACCATGGAGTTGGGGCCGCCTCATAGTGACCCTATGAGGAAACACTACGTGACACTCTGCCATGCCTGTCACTGTCAGTGCTTCTCTAATGTTCATAGGATTTTCAATGGCTGATTATGTCAGGAGTGGGCTGCCTGCTACTTCTCCTAAACCCATAGCATCCAGTATTTCCAGGCGGTGTCCCATCCAAGTAATAACTAGGTCCTACTCTGTTTATCTTCCAAGGTCTAAGGAGATTGGATGCCAGGGTGGTGATGCTGCAGGTCAAGAATCTGAGAATAGATTAGTTGAGTCTTACTGGCTCAGAGTCACCCATGAAATTACAGTCAAGGTGTCACTCACGGTTGCAGTCATCTGAAGGTTTAACTCAGGCTGGAAGATCTGCTCCCAAGATGGATTGTTCATTAATGTCGCTGTTTTCAGAAAGCCTCCATTCATTTGGGATTGCTGGCAGGAGCCTTCAGTATCCTTTAATGTGAAATTTCTATTGAAACATGGCAACAAACCTCCCCAGGGTAAGCAAAATAAGAGAGAATGAGAAGTAAATTTTAGTGCCTTTTATTACTTAATCTCTGAAGCTGTATACCGTTACTTCTATTTTATTCTTTGGAAATGAGTCACTAAGTCCAGGGCACACTGAAGGGAAGAGCAATTAGTTTGCACCTCTTAAAGAAAGGAGGATCAAAGAATTTGTTGGCAAATCTTAAAACTGCTAAAGTCCATCTTTTTCTTATGAAAATGTATTATTCCTTCCTACATGTAAAATATACTCATACTCTCTCAAGACACCTAAAAATATTATCTCATTACAGAATTATCTCGAAGTTAAGAATGTCAACATCCAAATTATGTTTTGTTGAGGATGAGTCTCCTCAGGTATAATTCCTTAAGCATTTATCCTGTAGTGTATTCCATCTGGATAAAGATAATCAAAGTCCAAAATCCTACCTGTTTCTAGAAACCTATGAAGGTGTAACTGGACGAAGGGGCCTCGGCTAATGGTACTATAAGAAAGAAAATACTTTTGCTTTCTAATCTAATGTAGTACATCTCATGAGATAAATATAATCATATCTGAACTCTAGCACAAACATAATCCTAAATGTCATTTCATATTTATTACAGTCTAGTTTTATGAATCAAAAATTAGAGCTGTATCAGAAAACCTAAAAGGCAGTGCCTGAACCTGAGTTGAGAACAAATAAAACTAGACTAAAAAATAATACTGTTTTCTTATAAAAGTTATTTTCTCTAATTTGAAAGCAGTTACATTATCTTTTAGACTCATAGTTCTTCCTTTCCCTTAGTCTTCAAGTAAAATACACACAAGAATTTTGTAAAGACAAGTTTCTCTGTAAAATGCTGTTTAATAAGCCCTAAAATGCCTGGAGGAAACTCTTCTTATAGTTTCATGCTCACTAGATGGCAGCAGTAGATAAATAATAGATAAAAAAGTTTCTGATCACATTGTGTAATGTGAAACAGTGATATGAATGCACATTCCTTTCACGCACATTTCAAAATTATTCTCAGTAACTTATATATGAGCTTGATTTTTTAAAATGTCATCCAATTGCTTTTATCTTTTTGCTGCCATTGTTTAAAAAGCAATTGTATTGTTCTTTTTCTGTTTGTTAATTTTTGAGACAGAGTCTCACTGTCTAGCCCAGGCTGGCCTTGAACTTCTGATCCTCTTGCCTCTGCCTTCCAAGTGCTGGGATTGCAGGCAGGCGGTATCACTCCTGGCAGCAAAATTATTTTTAGTTTTTAACATTTTGTATGTCTTACTTAAGATGGAAGTAGTGCTTCAACATTTTGTTTATGATTACATCTGAAATTTAGTCACTGAAGTGCTTAGAAAAGGATTTTTGTTTCTGTGAATGGCTTCATGGAGAATAAACCCAAATCTTTCATTTGATTTTCAGAAAACAAACTACTGACCATCAGGGCATATGGCAGTGGTTTTAATATGTACTCAACCCTAATGGCTATCGTCTGGGTATATGCATTAAAGAAGTATACTAAAAAGTTAGTCAATTGTTTTGAATGTCTGACTTACCCTTGAGAACACATAGGGAGTTGTTGCAGTGGCTTGTCAGCATATGCAGCCAGTGGAAAAATAAAGTTGATAGTAATCTGGTATAAAACAAATTCTATAAATATCTAGGTGCTCATATGTGAAGAAGACTTAAGTTTAAAATACCAAAGTAAGTTAATGCATTAATAAAATATGAAAATGGATTTTAGTAACATTGGTGCCATTGATAACAATTTAGTATTAGAAAATGGGCTTTTGTGACATAAGATGTGATCCCATAGAACATTTGTATTAATAAGCAATGTCACACCTGAAACTTATCAATGAAACAACATTTCTACCACATGCATTAGATAAATAGACAATGTTATGGGTTAATTTGAGTCCCATATCAAAAACTATATGTTGAAGTCCAAAATGCCATTTTCTTAGAATATGACATTTTTGGAAACAGAGTTGTTGCAGATGTAATTAGTTTAGCCGTCCTACTGAATTAGAATATTTCCTATCTAATATGACTGGTTTATTTACACGATAAAAGAAATTTGGACACAGACCCACATAGGCAGAAGGCAAAGTAAAAAGACAAAAGGAGTACGGTCTATAAGCCAGAGAGAGAGAGAGAGAGAGAGAGAAACATGGAACAACTCCTTCCCTCACAGCCATCTGAAGGAACCAACCCTAATCACACCTTGATTTTGGACTTCTAGTCTCCAGAACTGTGGGACAATGCATTTTTGTTTGAGAAATCACTCAGTAACTTGTGTTTTGTTATTGCACACTTATTGTTGTTTATTGTTGTCATTAGGTGCCCTGGAGTTGGGTCCAACTCATAGTGACCTGATGTACAACAAAACAAAACACGCCCTGTCACAGTGCCATGCCCAGCACTAAGTCAGTGCCTCTCTGCTATTCATAGGGTTTTTGATGACTGACTTTTTGGGGGATTGTTCTAGGAGTGGGATGCCAGGTTCTTCTCCCCTTTGTGCAGTGTTGGGGATCAAAACTAGGGCTTTAGAGAGCACATTGTTTCTGCAGTCTACCAACTGAGCTAAACCTCAGGCCCAATTGCACACTTAGTAAACTAAAGTAGAAGGTAATCAGTATTAATAATATAGATTGTATATATGAAAAATCATGATTTCATGTTTTGCCAACAAGTCCAAATTAAAACCTAATAAATTGGAAAAAGGCAATATTTATAAAATTATGAATAAAAAAATGAGTTCATAGTCCAGAGAAATACTCAAATTTTCAATATCAAATTCAGTATTAGAAATGAAAAAACTTAATCCGAGCCACACACAAGACTGAAAACATGACTATATCTAGGTCTACTACCTAGGCAACTTGAATAAATTACCTCAAGGTAATTACTATATTTTAAATAACAAATAAGTATCTGATTTGTAGGTATTATAGGCAAGAAAGGGCCGGGGCTTACTTCAGTTGGTAAAGTGCTTGCTCTGTGTGCTCTGAGGCCCTGGGTTTGATGCCAAGTACCTCAAAAATGGTAGAAGGACCTAGCAGCCCACTCCCAAACCAATCCTGAAACAGTCAGGCATTGAAAACCCTATGAATACCAGAGAAGCACTGACATAGTGCTGGGCATGGCACAGTGTCAGGAAGTGTTTCATTCTGTCATACACAGGGTCTATATGTGTCAGATCTGACTCTATGGCATCTAACAACAACAACAGGCAGCATGAGTGCTAAATGGTAATATGAAGGCAGAGTTCCAGCAGGAAGCATACTGTAGAAGACAACACACTTTATTCAAATCTCTGTTGAGAATTCATTTACATGATTATATCACCAGGTGGTTGTCATTCTTGTTGGGTGTCTTCAAGTCGAGTCTGACTCAGAGTGACGCTCAGAGGGGTTTCAATGGCTGATTGCTTCAGAAGTGGACTGCCACATCCTTCTCCTGTTTTTTATGGTGCTGGAGAAAGAAATCAGGTCCTCAGAAATTGTGGACGAGCACTCTACCAACTGAGCTAAACCCCAGTCCTCACTAGGTGGAGTAAATAAGTCCTACCTGCTCAATGCAAATGACATCTTTCAGCTTAGTTCCTGAGGGGACAGAAGAATGGTAGCATAAGTAACATAAGAACTCTGGGTGTACAGGGAGAAATTCAGAGCACTGAAAACAGGAATGACTGCATCTGGACAGCCTAGAGACAGGTGGAGGTTCTGAGATGAGTTTTACCCAAGTATATCTGTATCATATATCAATATTTATGCATGTATTACTCTATATCTATATTATTTGAATTATTTAGTGTTTTATAGTTCCAAAATGCTTTGAAATACTTAGAGCATCTTATTTAATTCTTACAATAATCCTGTGAGGCAAGCACAAGATTCTATCATTATTTTATAGATAAAGATTTAAAGAGTTGCCCAGGTCACTGTGTAATAGTTTTGGGTTACACATGAATTCTTCTAATTTTTAGATTTCAAGCCTTCACACACTATGCTATCCTAGATTGCCTGAGTAGAAGTCTTTATCAAGAATATTGAGGAAGGGAGGATATTGGTTAGCCTGATTTTTGATAAAGTAAATGTTATTGACATTACAATGTTCCCCTTCAACAAACTTGAAGTGAAGAAAGATCAATGGACGCCTTAAAGGGCAGAGATCTTGATTGTCCCCCCTCTTTGACAGCAGGAGAAGAAAATAAAATTCCTGCAGCAATTTCTATTATTAGTACTTTCCATAGTGAAGATTCTAGATCATAGGTTTGCATGACGGTAAGGTACCAATCAAAGTGTTTAGCTAGATAGGCAGTAGATAAATTCTACAGTGCTGGCTAGAGGATCACTTGCGCCATGAGACCAAACCTTGCATTAAAATAAGAACAAAATCAAATAAATAGTTGGTTGGTAAAATACCAGAGAACACTGGTTTTACTCCAGAATGAAAGAGGCTATTGGATTATCTTAAAGAAGGAAATGACAAAGAAACTCTTAATGAAGTCATTGTATAGAAATAAATGAAATAAATCAGTATATGACTAGAAGGTAGAATTCTATTAAGAGACATTTTAGTGCTCTACAGTACAGTAAAGTAGTTAAAAACTATCAACTCAAAGTAGTTAAAAACTATCAACTCAAAATCATGACCAATAGAATCATCAAAGCAAGTGGTTCAATGTTTTCACTGACTTGACTGGTTGCACTTAGTGTTAACCTCTACGGTTACTCAAATGACTTGTACATATGGACGGTTTTAGTCCACTACATGATGCTATAACATAATATCTGAGACTGGGTAATTTATAATGAATAGGACCACATTGGTTCATAGTTCTGGAGGCTGTTGTTGTTATTAGGTGCCATCCAGTTGGTGTCCGACTCATAGCGACCCTGCGTACAACAGGCGAAACACTATTGTCAGTACTTCTCTGCTGTTCATAGAGTTTTCAATGGCAGATTGATTTTTGGGACTGGGTTGCTGGGTCCTTCTCCAAAGCCTATAGCAACTGGTGTTCTCAGGTGCTCTCCCATCCGAATATTAACCAGGCCCCACCCTGCTTAGCTTCCAAGATCTGACGGGATCAGATGCCATAGGACTAAGGCTGCAGGCGGTTTTGGAAGTTAGGGATCCCAAAATCAAAGATCCATCATCTAGCAAGGGCCTTTCTTGCTGCATTGTCACTAAGCATAAGGTAAGCAGGCCAGAGAGTGAGAGAACAACAAGGGACCAAATGTGTCCTTTTATAATGTCATTGATTGTGCTCACGAGGGCTAACCCTTCATAACCTAATAATTTCTTAAAATTTTCATTTCTTGGTACTGTTGATGGGGAATTCTAGGCAGAATGAAGGGAATAAAAATGCCCTCTGCAGCCATCTATTTTCAAGGCTCTATTTGAGACATATGAATACCAATATGTCAGCTTTCTCTGAAACAAATGGCATGACCAGTGATTGGTGACACTCTGTACAAATGTTGACAGCAAATGCCTCCCATGTTCAAACTAGCTGAGGGGGACCTACTTTGAGGCAAGAACTTTCCTGCATTGAGGAAAAACTGTTTTACAACCTCAAAAATGCCAACCTAACCTCAAAAATGAGACAGATTTCAAGCACTAAATATCTCCCAGCTAATTTCCAGCCTGGCCTTCCACTGCTAGGTTAAAGGTAAATGGACACTCTCTTTTCAGTAAGTAATAAAAGTCCACAGGCTACTCAACAGGGCAACTTTTAGTTGACTGAAAACTAGAAGGTAAGTTGCTAACAATAAATCCTGTTCCTTCCTGGCCAAAAGGCCAAAAGGTAAACTGATGATAAATGTAGTTTATTTCTTCTTATCTCCGGCATATCCTGAGTCTGAGGCCACACAGAGCAAGTTCTTAGCCCACCACAAAGTTGTTAAAACTAGTACTAATAACATCAATTATTTCCCTCTTGGAGGCTGCCAAGAACGTTGAGTCTGAGTTTTGTCCCTAGGACTCACATCACTCTGGGCAGGCCACAACCAATAATTCAATATCAAAATAGATGGAACAAAGACTCAGGGACCCCACCTCTGATTGAACCCATGTTGTCTATCCAAGTTGCACCTCCTACTTTTACTCTATTTGAAGTTACTTTACCTTTATCTGGACTCTGGCCTTTTCTTTGTTTGGAAGAGCATTCTAACTGTAGTTCAGTCTGCCTAAAGACTGGAGTATGGCGCTGGGGTTAGCTCAGTTGGTAGAGTGCCCCTCCCAGCACTCCCTGAGGTCCCAGGTTCAATCCCCAGCACCACAAAAACAGGAGAAGGACCTGGTAACCCACTCCTGCAACAGTCCCAAAACAATCAGTCATTGAAATACCTATGAACAGCAGAGAAGCACTGACACAGAGTTGGGTATGTGCTGGTTATGGCACAGTGTCAGTGTTTCATTCTGTTTTGTACCTAACCAGAACAGTAAAGACTGGAGTTTCCTTCCAGGTTTCTCCAGTTTTTTGGTTGCAAGACTATTGTTGTCTGACTTTTTTTTTTCCCCCTGGGACTGGAGGGCTGAGCCCAGGGCCTCATATATGCTCTGCAAGTGCTCTATCTCTGAACTCCACCCCAGCATCTCCTTTTTTTTCTTACTTTGAGATTGTTGTTGTTGTTAGGTGTTGTCAAGTCAGTGTCCGACTCATACCAACCCTATGTACAACAGACAAAACAATATTGTCAGTACTTCTATTCAAAGGGTTTTCAATGGCTGATTGTTTCGGGGAGTGGATTGCTGGGCCTTTCTCCTTACTTTGAGATGGGGTCTCATTAATTTATACAGGCTCCCTCTGGCATTGAACTTGTGATCCTCCTGCCTCTTCCTCTGCCTCTCTATTTCCTGAGATTATAGTCTTGCAACACCTTCCCTAGCTGTTGTCTGTCTAACAATCAGACAACAGTGCACCTCTTCCACCTCCTTCCCCTGACACCTGTACCCTGAAACTCAGGGCACTCTGCTTCTCTCTAACCACAATAAATTATCATTGAATTCCATTCTGTGTCCATTTTTAAAGTATTTTATCTACAAGACCAAGAATGTAAAGAAGGACTCTATTCCCATCAGTGACACTGTTACAATGGCAATTAAATTTAAGCATAAGTTTTGGAAGGGAAAACTATTCAAGCTTTAGCAGTCTTCACATCGTGTCCTAAAACTCATGTCCTTCTTGTACACAGAATACATTCATTCTATCCTGATACTGCCCTAAATCTTAACTTATTCCAATACCAACTAAAGGGTCCAAAGTCCAGATTCTCCTCTAAATCAGTTATGAGTAAGACTCAAGGCACAATTTATCCTGAGGCAACTCCCCTCCAACTTCGAGTCTGTGAAATCAAGACAAATTGTGTGCTTCCAAAATGAAATGGTGACAGATGTAGCATAGACAATCCAATTTCAGAAAGGAGAAATAGGTAAGAAAATGGGAGGGGGTTGCCAGGTCCTTCTCCCAAGCCTACAGTATCTGGTGTTCCCTGGCGGTCTCCTATCCAAGTACTAACCAGGCCCAACCCTGCTTAGCTTCCGAGATCTGACGGGATCAGATGCCACAGGGCTATGGCTGCAGGCTTACTGCTCACAAGTAAGTTCAAAATCCAACAGGGAAAGCAATATTGAATTGTAAGCCTCCAGGATAACCTTGGAATCCACATTCTGTTTTGTAAGTAGACTGAGATGAGGTTGGGCCTGTAAGGCCCCAGTCAGTCCCTAGCCAAGCTTGGCTGGACTGAGCCCACACTATAGTTCTTTCAGGTTAGAGTCAAATGCATGCAGCTCCCTCTGGAACTGCATGCTGTTAGCTTTAAAGTTCATACACTTCAGGGGCCAGCCCCATTCATACTTCTCCACTAGGCATTTTCCTAGTGAGGCTGTAGATGTGGCTTTATTATTTTTTTTCTGTGAAATTTCATTGATGGTAGAGGATGGGGGTGGGGGCTTGGATTTAGCTCAGTTGGTAGAGCACTGTGCTGCAGTTTCTGAGGTCCCGAGTTCAATTCCCAGCACCGCAAAAATGGGAGAAGGACCTGGCAATCCACTCCCAAGGCAATCCCGAAACAGTCAGCCATTGAAAACCCTGTGAGGGTCGCTATGAGTCGGACACGACTTGACGGCACCTAACAACAACAACAAGGGGATGGGGAGGAAATCTGGAGGATTATGTGCAGCCAAAGGGTAAGTATTGAGTCCTGGCTGTTACTGGTCAGGGAAGACAGCATTGCCAGTGAATACACAGGGGATAAGGAGCTGCCGGTATTCCAGGGGCAGGTGCCGCTCCACAAGCATGTGCAATGAGACTTGGTCAGTAACCAGGCCCTGCCATTGCATCAGCAGCTCCAGATCTTCTGGCCTCACAGTCTTACGGCCATCATGAGCAGCAAATACCTCCAGGTCATTGCAAAGGTGCTGGAAATACTTGTATCGACACTTCTCCACCATCTCAAAAGCCTTCTTCTCCACAGGCATCTTAGCATAGAAGCTGAAGAGTTTTGCATAGTGGCTAGGTCCAGCCTGGTAGGGATCTTGACTTGGTCTGGGTACAGCAGTTTGGGGCATTGGAGGAAGCCTAACTGTCACAGGCTCCAGAGGCTCTGAAGACAACGCTGCAACCAAGTGGTGGGGTGACTCAAGAAACTGACCCGGTTGCTTGGCATGGAAGAACTCAGGGGTGTTGGAGGCCAATTCTGGACTTGCTGGCCTGCCAGAGGTGTCCTCATGCCCTAAAGATTCTTCTGGCTCCTTGGCATCCACAGCACTCTGGGATCCCTCTGTCTCCATCACCTCTGGATGAGCAGCAGGCCAAGGCTGTTTCTCCAAGAAGGGTAAGGATGGAGTAGCAAAGGTAGCCTTGTTCATGTGGTTCTGCAGCCCAGCCCTGTTGCTCCATCTCCTGTGACCCACATCCCTCTCAGTGTCTTCAACCCCAGTGTGAGAGGGATGGGGCAGTGAATGGTGCACACTGATGGAGTGGCCAGCCAAGGAATGTGAGAAGGGCTGGGTGTCCTTCAATACTGCATCTGGAGATGCTGAGGCCAAGGGATTATCTTGTAGGTCTTGCCAAAATGCATTCACATCTACAGCCCGACGAGTGGGAGGTCTGCAGGCCAAACCAGGTTTCCTCACTGACTGTGGCTGAAGAGGTGTGGCAAAGTTCAGGTTGAGGGAGCAGGTGAGGGAAGAGGCATCAGCATTCTGAGGAGGCTCTTCAGAGAGAGGCAGCCCCTGGTCCACTTCCTGCTGAAACACTGACAATTGCAACTTTTTTTTCCTCTTGCCAGGGGCTGGAAAACCTGGAGCTGGGGTTGTGGGGGCTGGAGTCCAGGAAGCTGCAGCTCCAGGCTGCCCTGACTGCTTTCCCTTCTGGAGGGCTGGACCACCTGTGAGGCTGGCTTTTGCTTCACCACTGAGTCAGGCATCAGGATGGAAGATTCTGGGGCACTTAGAAGGATGTTCTTTAGCAGAGTCTGGGTCTGTTCCTCCAGGTACCCACTGGCTTGACTGTGGGCCAATCTGCCAGTAGACCTGGCTCCATGGGAATGCTGTCTGGAAGTCATCTTTGTTTGGCTACTCAGCTTCCTATAGGGACCATTTTGTAATGACTCTGACCTTGTATAAAGATTCTGACTGGGTCCCAAGGCTATCTACAATATCTTTTGAAATCTAGCTGGAAGAAGCCATGCCTCCCTAGCTTCATATTCCATCTGCCTGCAGAATTCATGCCATGTGGACACTTCCAGTGTTTACCATGTGTGAATTCCAGAGTGGTGGGCCCAGCCACACCTGTGTCTACTTAAGCAATTGCCATGGTGGCCAAAGGGTGCTGCACTGAAATGTGGAGAACAAAGAAATGGAGAGGCTTTAGACAAAGAGATCTTTCTGGACCCATGGCCCTAGCAGTCTGTGCCTGTGATGTGAGAAGCAGCACTTTAGGATCATTCTCCCATTGTTTTGATGAATAGTACCTGTATTTCTCTCTCTCTCTCTTTCTCTTTCTCTCTCTCTTTCTTCTTTCTTTCTTTCTTTCTTTTTTCTTTCTCTCATTCTTCTTTTCTATCTTCCTTTCTTCCTTCTGTCTACACTAATCTTTTTATCAAATGGTCATTTAGTCATACTTTCTTTTCCCTAAACATGCTTTTTCAATCTTTACATGGTTAGAGTGCAGATTTCCCAAAGCTTTACATTCTGCTTCCCTTATAATCATAAATTCTATCTTAAATCAGTTAAAATGCGATAGCACTCTGAATGCTTTGCTACTTAGATATTTCTTCTGCCAAATATCATAGCTCATCCCTCTTAAGTTCTCCCATAATGTCAGAGGACATGAAAATAATTCAGTCAAGGTTTTGGAACTTTGTAACAAGGATAGACTTCCTCCAATTCTTTTCTGTCTAGTACAGCATCAGAATTGCCATATTTCTGTCGACATTTTGATCACAACAGTTTCAGTAATCTCTAAGAAGTTTTGGACTTTCCATACAACTCTCCTTTTCTAAATTGTTACCAGAGTGGCCCTTAATGCTCCATTCAGAGCAATGTAAGCGTTTTTTGACCACCTCCAAGTTCTTCTAGTTTCCACCCATTACCCAGTTGTAAAACCACTTTCACATTTCAGAAATGTTTTATAGTAACACATTGTGTATCTGGGAACAGTTTCAGTTTTAATGTGCTTTGTTTTGCTATAACAGGACATTTGAGTCTTGGTAATTTATAATGAATATTTCTTTGTTGTTGTTTCACAGGTCTGGAGGCTGGGAAATCCAATATCATGGTTCCAGCCCCCTAGCAAAGGCCTCTTGAGGCAATAAGGTGAGAGAGTCAGACAGTGAAAAAGAAAGAGAAGGCTGTACTTTCCTTTTTCTAATGGCATTAATTACATCTTGAGAGGTTTGCCCTCTTAATCACCTATTTGATCAACTCTTAAAGTTCCAACCTCTTAATATTATCACAATAGCAATTAAATGCCAACATCAACTTTGGAGGGGACAAATATTCAAATCATAGCATAGACACAATAGCAATTTAAAGGAGAGTAGGAATTGTGTAGCAAAATATAAAATAGGTAAGTCAGAGAAATAAACTTCAAAATGTGGAGTGAAACAAAATTGAATTAATTTATTTTCTGCAAAATTTTTTAGAACTTTTAATAAGGTTAGTCTCTTTAGTAACCTCTTGCATTGGAACATTTTTTTCCCAGTACTGGAGGATTGAACCCCAGACCTTGTGCATGCTAGGCAAGTGCTCTGCCACTGAACTGAAGCTCCAGTCCCTTTTCATGGTTTTTATTTTGAGACAGGGTCTTCCTATGTCATGCATGCTACTTCTGGACTCAAACTCGTGATCCTCCTACCTCAGCCTCCGGAGTCACATATGCCAGGGTGCTTGGCTGCATTGAAATTTTCTGAGGCCGTATTTGACTATCAAAGTATTACTAACACTATTGCATAAAGCCAATTTTACCTGGAACACAATTAAGAAATTCCGGACTAGAATTACTGAGACAGGTATGGGCCATGTCAATAATTTAATAAAATCATTGAAGTCCTCCTAGAATTGGTACAAGTGCATTTATAATTAACTCTTAGTTTCAAAAACAATGGTATTGAAAGACATTTTATGTGGTTATATTCCATTTGAACTGTGGAACGTAATACTAATTTTAAGCTAAATCATGACAAAAATATATTAATATGTACCGCCTAATTAAAAATAAACCTACTACCTGACTTTCCAAGTGATGACCCTTATCCTAGTTTTTTTTCCCTTTTTTTGTTTCATGACATTTATTTTTAAATAGAC
>VMDO01035662.1:0-15863 GCA_007922755.1 Pedetes capensis | reverse complement strand
ACCTAGGATTAGGGTCAGAGTTATAGTTAGGGTTTCCGAAGGTTAGGTTTAGGAGGAGGAGGAGGAGGAGGAGGAGGAGGAGGAGAAGGAGAAGAAGAAAAAGGGAAAGAAGGCAGGCAGGCAGGCAGGCAGGAAGGAGAGATAGAAAGAAAGAAAAAAGAAAGAAGGAAAGAAAGAAAGAAAGAAGAGGGAAAGGGAAAGGAAAAGAAGAGAAGAGAAAAGAAGGAAGAGTGAGGGACATCAGGGATGCATGCCCAGAGGGAAAGGCCAGTTGAGGACACCATGAGAAGGCAAGGCAGCCATCAACACACCAAGGATGGAGGCTTTAGGAGAGATCAACCCAGCTGGCACCTTGGCCATAGACTTCTGCCTCCAGAACTTTTGTTTAAGCTGCCTAGTCTGTAGTACTTTGCTTGGGAAACTTGTAAACTAATATATGCACTTTCCTGTTAGTATATTAAGTTTCACAATTTTAAAAACAGATTTTTCTACAAATTTTACATGCAATTGACAGGAAGAGAATGCTTTATAGTGCTATTTTCAACTTTTTGTTGCTGTTTGCTTGTTTAATAAAAGTCCCGAAGATATCTGGAACAGAATAGAAGACCCAGAAATACCTCAACACACCTATAAGTCACCTGATTTTCTACAAAGGAGCAAAGCAAGTAAACTGGAAAAAGGACAGCCTTTTCAATGAATGGTGCTGGGAAACATGGTCATCCGCATGCAGAAAAATGAAAGCTGACCTGCATCTCTCAATATACATGAGAGTTAACTCAAAATGGATAAAATATCTCAACATAAAACCAGAAACTTTAAAACTTATAGAAGGCAAGATAGGCAATACACTCCATCATAAAGGCATAGGAAAGTATTTCCTTAATAGGACTCCAATTGTTCAAGAAATTGCAACAAGAATAGATAAATGGGATTACATGAAATTAAAAAGCTTCTCCACAGCAAAAAAAAAAAAAAAATTAACAGAGTCAAGGACCCCCCCCACGGAATGGGAAAAAAATCTTCACATTTTATACATCAGATAAAGGTCTAATTACTTTGTTGTTGTTGTTAGGTGCCGTCGAGTCGGTATATGACTCATAGTGACCCTCATAGGGTTTTCAATGGCTGACTGTTCGGGATTGCCTTGGGAGTGGATTGCCAGGTCCTTCTCCCATTTTTGTGGTGCTGGGAATTGAACTCAGGACCTCAGAGACTGCAGCGCAGCGCTCTACCAAGTGAGGGTCGCTATGAGTCGGATACCGACTCCATGGCACCTAACAACAACAACTAATTACTAGAATTTGTAAAGAACTCAAGAAAAAAACTCCCCCCCAAAAAATAACCCAATACACAAATGGGCAAAGGAACTGAGTAGACAGTTCTCAAATGAAGAGGTCTATAAAGCCATGAAACACATGAAAAAATGCTCAATATCCCTAGCCATTAGGGACATGCAAATTAAAACAACTCTGAGATTTCACCTTACACCAGTAAGAATTGCCAAGATCAATAAAACAAATAACAACAAATGCTGGGGAGGTTGCTGGGAAAAGGGAACACTCTTACATTGTTGGTGGAGCTGTAAATTGGTCCAACCACTGTGGAAATCAATATGGAGATATCTTTAAAAACTGAAAATAGATCTACCATATGACTCAGCTATAACACTATTGGGAATTTACCCAAAGGGAGATGCGTCATCATACCACAGAGACACCTGCATCTCCATGTTCAATGCAGCACTTTTCACAAGAGCAAGGATATGGAATCAACCAAAGTGCCCTTCAACAGAAGAATGGATAAAAAAAGCTATGGTACATATACACAATGGAATACTACTCAGCAATCAAGAAAAATGAAATAAGGTCATTTGCATCAAAATGGATAGAATTAGAGAAAATTATTTTAAGTGAATGAACAGAAGCTCAGAAAGAGAAACACCACATGTTCTCAATCATATGTGGGAGCTGAATCAAAATTATAAGAAGGAAACATCCTATTCAAATGTTGGATCAAAATAAAATGGAAAAAAAAAGCTAAGAATGGTGTCAGTATAAATGGTCTAGAAAATGCATGCAATTTTTCTGACAAGATAAAAACAACAATCACTACAAGAAAAGTTTCTATCATAAACAGAACTAGAACCCAAGGACATATAGAAAAATATTACCAAGTAAAAGACAGAGAAGACTTAGATGGGCAGGGTGGGGGGGAAGCATATAAGAGGGTAAGGGGGAACCTATATGAATAATGTACATTAAAATGCATATATGGAAATGTCACAATGAAAAGCATACCAGAATGAATCACATCAAGGTGTACATTAAAAATTTCCAATTAAATAAAAAAAGTATATTCACCATTACATTTCAGAAATCCTTCCTTGCATCACCCTGGGGAATGTCCTAGGAATTTGTTCACATGGTCATATGTTTTTGTAAAATTTGCAAACATAATATAAATGTAAACTGGTAATATTGACTTATTTCACACCTTCCCTTGTGTCTGTTGGTTTGCATTGGAGTGGCTGTGGCATTTGGGAGAATGTCTAGGGACTGATCTGTTGGCAACACGTTTAACTTGGATTTAGTGGGACATACTATTTTATTTACTAGTAACACTATCATTTCATATTAATCAAAATTCTTATTTTTTACCTTTCTTTTTATTTTTTTCCTTTTTATCTGGTTCTATAAAATGTTTAAGGAGATGGAAGTGTTAAGAATATTGACTTGATAGTTGCATAATAAATGTAGCAACTAACATATTACTCTGTAACCCACTGTTATTAGGTGCTATTGAGTTGGATCTGACTCATAGTGGCCCTATGTTCAATAGAATGAAACTGCCCAGCACTATGTCCATGCTTCTCTGCTATTCATAGGGGTTTCAATGGTCAGTTGTTTTGAGAGTGGACTGTCAAGTATTTCTCCCAAGCTTACAGCACCCGGGATTCCCAGGTGGTCTGTCCAAGAACTAGCTAGACCTGACCCTGCTTAGCTTCTGAGATGAGATGAGATTGGATGCTAGGGTGGTATAGCTGCAACCCTGTAGCCCACTAATATGTATAAATAAAATACCAAAAGAAAATCAAAGTTTTATTTTGGTCATTAAATTCTGGTCAATGCAAACAAACAAACAAAAAAGAATAGTTCAGTTATTGTTAGCCATGGGAGCTACAGTTTGAATTATGATATGATGTTGGTATCATAATATGGAAGTGACACCACAGGAGATATGTAGATATTGAAAAAGAAAGAAGGGTAAAATGTCTGAACTATAAGCTATGCTATGGGAAATTTTTTCTAATCAATCTCTACATGAAATTAAAAGTAGATGATTCTGTTTTCACAACACTTAGGAAAAAGAAAAAATTGTCTCACACCAAGAATATATTCACAGGAAAAGTATACAACTATGAAAATATCATGAACTTCCTATTTTTGATGGAAATTGTGCAAAAATGAATTTATCAGAATTCTTACTGGTAATGCTTAAGCCTCTAGAAATACTACAAAGATGAACAATATTTCTAACAGTTCATATGTGAAAGAAACTTGGTAAAATAAATGCCCAAATTACACTATTATGCTAATAATATATTACCCACTCATTATATGACATAAGAACCAAAAAAAACTTTTCTAAACTACCAATAATAAAAAATGATTGATCAATGATGCTAAAGGAATAACTGATTGTTTCTAGATTCTATATAGAGAATATTATTTTAAAGAATCTTGCACATGGCATATGCCTATAGTCCCAACTACTTGGGAGGCTGAGATTGGGAAATCACTTGAGCCCAGGCGTCCAAGGTCAGTCCAAGGTTATGCACAATATATTAAGACTCTATCTAAAAAGAAAAAAAAAAACTTTGTCATATGAAAAGGAAATCTGCCAGCTATATATCACACAGGGGATTAATATCTAGGATATATAAAGAACTCAAAAAATTAAACACCAAAAAAGCAAAGCTTCCAGTCAAACAATTGACAAAAGAAAACTGAATAAAGACTTCTCAAAAGAAGAAATACAAATAGCCAACAATCACATAAAAAAGTGTTCAACATCCTTAGCCATCAGGGAAATGGAAATCAAAACTACACTGAGATACCATCTCACACCAGTCAGAATGGCTACCATTAACAAAAACAACAACAACAACAACAAATGCTGGTGAGGATGTGAGGAGAAAGGAACCCTTATGTACTGCTGGTGGGAATTCAGGCTGGTACAGCCACTATGGAAATCAGTATGGAGATTACTCAAAAAACTAAAAATAGAACTGCCATGTGACCCAGCTATCCCACTCCTTGGTGTATATCCAAAGGAATATAAGTCAACATACCATAGAGATACCTGCTCATCCATGTTTATTTTGGCACTATTCACAATAGCCATAATATGGAATCAACCTAGGTGCCCACCAACAGATGAGTGGATATGGAAATTGTGGTATATATGTACAATGGAGTTTTATTCATTCATAATGAAGCGCAAAATTGTGGCATTTGCTGGAAAATGGATGGAACTAGATATCATCATTTTAAGCAAATTAAACCAGACCTAGAAAGATAAACTTCATATGTTTTCTCTCATATGTGGATGTTAGACTTTATATAGTCCTTATTAAAACATGTAGATCATGAAAGCAGACAGACGTTATATGGGGAAACATAATGAACTAAAGAAAAGGGGAGGGAGCAAGAAAAAATGTAATGGAGAAAAGAAAAAATATGTTGTCTTTATGGTAAAATTTGTATGTACACATATATATAGATATAGATATATAGATATAGATATAGATATACTCACACAAAAGACATGTAAATAGAAAAGAGACCATTGGATAGGGGAAGAGGGTCATGAGAGGGGAAAGGGGAAATTAATATGAGCAATGTACAATGAAATGCATGTACAGAAAGTCATAATAAGACCCATTAAGTTGTACATTAAAAGTTACTAATAAAAAAAGTTAAAAAAGAACAAAATACTACCCAATGCTGTGCCATAAAAAAGGCAATCAAATATTATACAGCAAAAATAAAGTCATTAAACAGGTGTGTTAGGCCATTGTTTTTCTCTAGATTTGTAATATTTTTGGCATTATATAAATTTATAGTGTGTGATTTATTTTTCTATCAATAAATATTTGTTACTGTACCAAAATGTGCATTTATAATACATTTTTTGTTTTGTTTTGTTTTTTGGCAACAGGGTCTCACTCTGTAGCAAACCTGGCCTCAAACTTATAATCCTCTTGCCTCAGTTTCCCAAGTGTTGGGATTCATAATGCAGTATTTAGAAACTTATTTATTTATTTATTTATTTATTTATTTATTTAATTTTGCAGTGCTGGGGATGGAACCCAGGGTGTTGCACATTTGAGGTAAGTGCTCTACCACTGAGCTACATCCCCAAACCTATAATGCAGTTTTTAGATAGTTCTTCAGATTGTATAAACCTTACGCCTCAAAAAACCTGGATCTGCCTCAACCTAAATCATCAGATATTTGCTGATTTTTCCTTTCTTTCTGATAGTTCTGTCATCCCTATGGCTAGGTATAATTTTCCTGTAGCCCTATCTTGTTATATTTTTCACAGTAATCCTATTTGTGCAATTACTGTTACTTGTCAATTAGCCTCACATTAGTTAGTATTCTGTCTTCCATGGAAAGAACTATTTTCCATACATTTAGTCTCCAGGATCTGACCTTCACTTTGTCTCCCACAGCAAAGCAGTCATAAACTCTTTGTAATTTCAACCTGGTACGTCTTTGACTTCCAAGTCTTAATATTTAATGACTTTGATATCTTCTTCCTCTTTTCTAGTAAAATAATTTCCTGTGCTTCACACATTTCCACTTCTATTTTAGTTTACTTGTTATATCAACTTAATCATTTTTAACTCTTCCAGGTTCTTTTCTGTTTTCATCATCTTTCCAAATATTTTAGTTTCCCAATAAACTAAGCTATTTAATGACATCAATCCCAAGATTCCAGCTAAAATCTCAGAGGTACAAACAGGCAAGGAAAAAGTAATCTCAATTTAGACCTGCTAGCAAAACACGATTTAATCGATTCTCTTCTGTGTGCTTGAACTAGTTCCTTGGAAGAGAAATATATTCCACCAGGTACTAGGTTTTCTCACTTGAAAGTAACAGAAAGACTTCAAGATAATTTAGTAATGAAATTAATCTACTATAAACATTCATTCATTCAAACTGTCAAGAACTTGGCATCTACATTCCTTGTTTGGAAGCACTCTGTGCCAGTACTCTGTTAGGCACACTATTAATGTTTTTCTGTTACTATAATGAAATACCTGAGGCAAACTAGTTTATAAGAAAAGAAGTTTATTTAACTCATCATTCTAGAGGTTCCAAGGCACGGCACTGGCATCAGTTCAGCTCTGGCAAGAACCTCCTGGTAGATGGTATGAGTGTGAGAGTGGGAGAGATCACATCACTAAACAGAGAGCCATAGAGGCTGGGCTCCCACAGTCTCTTTGAGGGCACACTCTCAGTGACCTACGGTCCTCCCATTAGGCCCTAACTCTTAAAGATTCCACTTCCCCACATCCTCAACTGAGGAATAGGCTTATAACACATGGACCTTTGGGGGGAAAACTACATCTAAAGTGTAGCAGGTGCTATGGTAGATCCTAAAGAAAAGATGATATGACATTTACTTTCAAGAGGTTCTGATTGAATTAGAATAAGTGTATGCACATGTGAAGCAACTAAAAATGGTAAAATCTAGTATCAAGGCAAGTAAAAATGGTAGAGAATTAGTTATGAACTGGGGCCTCAAGATAAGTAGATTAAAATTGATTGGAAAGGATTTCAGAAATTAACTTGAACAAATAAAATAATATCTTTTACATCACCTGAATAATATTGAAAACATACTCGTTTTTTCACATCTAGATCCATACCCAAAAGCCTCCAATCCAGTCAGAATGGATGTCTCTATTCTCTGAAATCTCCTAGCCAGTTTTCCTGTTTTTAAAGTGCTTGCTAAACCCAAACACGTGTAACTGACTGTAACATAGGGTAGTCTTCTTCCAAATTCGCTGACCTACTATGTGGCACTTGATTCATCTTTGTCTCTGAACCCTATACATATTCTTTCAGTAATATAGCAAATGATATATTCATTGATATTGTATAATAAATAGACTTTTAGTTGTGAGTGACTAAAGTCCAACATAAAATTTTTAAGTTAAAATTATATGTACTGGCTTCTGTAGCTGAGAAGTACAAGAGCAGTTCTGGCATTATAAATGCCTTAATCAATGTGCTTAAATGATATAATTTGTCTCTTCTTTCTCTCTGTTGAATATGCCTGTAAGTGTACATTCTTCATTGAAATAAACATGCCCAGTAGATCTCAAAGCTCAGTCATCCTATAGAGGACTATTTGTCTCCCACAGGTCCATCAATCATTTAATGGGTGGATTCTGATTGGCATAGTTTGGACCAGGTGACCACTTTCATTGTCATAAGTTTGGGCGAAGGGGTAAGAGACCATGATTGACCAGGGCCAGTGTCCTTGTTTCCATCTGTGGCAAGAGCTAGGGTGGAGAGGATGGTTACTAGAATTAAGAAATATTACATGGGATAGGGATAGGACAGCTGGGCTTACCAAAATAAAATATATTTACTCTAAGAAAGTAAAATTGGAAGATTGATTTTAGCCATAAATGGAAAGTTGGGATTATAGAGTACGCAATAGACATACATATATAGTGTCTTAATACAGGGAACATTTTGTAGAAAATAAAATGGTTGAAACCATCTTAATATGCCATGGATGAGAATGAGGGAGAAAATAAAACAGAGATATAAATTATAATCTCAGTAGGAAAGACTAGATTGTCCAGGAGTTGAAGGAGGTTGGAGAGATGAAGGAAATAGAAACAAGATTAATTGACTAAAAATATATGTGGTTAGAAGAGAAAAAATGCTAATTGATTTCCAAGTTTTACCTTTGGTTTTGGAAAGAAGACAGGGGAATATATTTTAACTAAGACATCCTATATAATTAGATTGGAGTCCAGATATCATAAGGTATGTGTTCTCTGAGCCACACTGAAGATAGAATTTCAACTTGAATGAAAAATGAGAGGCAGAATAACAGAGGAAACATTACCTGTATTTATCCTGCAATCAAAGCCATGATACTAAATGAACACACTTTCTGAAAAAGGTAGGGAGTATGAAACTAAAAATTACTGCTGAATTTTCCCTGAGAAAGTTTGGTTTCAATGTGGAGGAAGACAAAGATGCCCAATTGCAAGTGGTCAGGAAGGAAATGAAGCAGTAGAAGTTTAGACTATTTGCCTACGTTTGACTCTACAGAAGAGAAAGTTAAGAGAGTTGTGTATGTCAGCAAAGTCACATTGAAATTGCATATCAGCAGGAAGCAGTGATTAAAAAGGCAGAAGATAAATCTAATAACAAGAATCCTTAATGGAAGGAAATATTGAGAATCAGAGCCAAGAGGAGGGATCACCCTTGATGCAGCAAGGAAGATGGCAGAGGAGTATTGACCCTTCAAAGGGGTACAGGAAGATGTTCTTTCTCACCACCAGCTGATACTGTCACTTGAGGGGAAGGACATTAGCTTACAAAGCTTAAGGACTTAGAGAAATCTGGGGCAAAATTCCAAATTTGTGATCTTATTTTATTTTTTGGAAGGTCTGGAAACCACCAATAAGACATGCCCTAAATGCCCTACTCCTCATGCCCTAAATGGTGGTAGAGAGAGAAGACATTACAGAAGCTGACTGTGAACAATCAGAAAAAGATACACTGAAGGCTTCAAACAATATTTAAAGCTAGACTGTCCCTTCCCAGGTAGCTATCTCTAATATCTTTTTGTAGACTATAAGGAATGACTATGAGAGCTATGCTACTGGTATTACAGATAACAGCAGGGTCATCCATGTGTACCAGTTTCAGCTGAGCTTCCAGACTAAGACAGCCTAGGGAGAAAGACCTGGCAGTCTACTCCAGAAACAATTAGCCACTGAAAAGCCTAGAAATAGCAGAGAAACACTGCCAGATATACTGATGGAAAATGAGCCCACCAAGTTGGAAGCCATCAAAAGATAATTGGAGAAAAGTTGCCTCCTCAAAGGTAGAGCCTACCCTAATGACAGAAATGGAGTAAAGCCTCAGGGACCTCAATTTGCTGATGTGGCATGACTCAAAATGACAAAGAAAAACTGTAAACATTCATTAATAATTGGAACCTGGAATGTAAGTAGTATGAGTCTAGGAAAATTAGAAATTGTCAAAAGGGAAATGGAACACATAAACATTGACATTCTAGGCATCACTGAGCTAAAATGAATTGGCATGGGCCATTTTGAATCAGATAATCAGATAGTATGCTATGCTGGCAATGACAAATTAAAGAGAAATGGAGTTGTATTCATCATAAAAAAGACATCTCAATATCTTCCCTGAAGTACATGCTATCAGTGATACAACAATATCCATATGCCTATAAGGAAGGCCAGTTAATATGACTATTATTCATATTTACATACTCACCACTAAGGCCACAAATGAACATAGGGAAGATTTTTATCAGCTTCTGCAATCTGAAATAGACTGAACATGCAATCAGGATGTACTGGTAATTACTGGTGACTGAAATGTAAAAGTTGGAAACAAAGAAGTCACAATAGTTGGAAAATATGGCCTTGGTAACACAAATGATGCTGGAGACCACATGACAGAATTTTATCAGACTAATGACCATTTCATTGCAAATACATTTTTTTCACCAACATAAAAGGCAACTATACACATGGAATTCACAAGATGGAACATATAGGAGCCAAACTTACTACATTTGCGAAAGATATGATAGAAAAGCTTAATATCAAATGCCAGAATGAGACCAGGTGCTGATTGTGGATCAGACTATCAACTGCTCATTTTCAGGTGCAAACTTAAACTGAAGAAAATTAGAACAAGTGTATGAGAGCCAAGGTATGGCCTTGAGTATATCCAACCTGAGTTCAGACACCACCTCAAGAACAGGTCTGATGAATTAGACACTAATGATAGAAAACCAGATGAGTTGTGACATAACATCAAAGACATCAGTTATAAGGAAAGCAAAAGGTTATTACAAAGACAGGAAAAAAGAAAAGACCAAATTTCATGTCAAAAGAGACTCTGAAAATTGCCCTTTGAATATCAAGGAGCTAAAGTAAAAGGATGGGAGAAGGACAAGGGAGTCCATTCCCGAGGCAATCACAAAACAATCATTGAAAACCCTATACGGGTTGCTGTGAGTTGGACATGACTGCATGGCACCTCACAACAGCAACAACAACAAAGTAAAAGGAAGACATGAAGAAGTTAAGAAACTAAACAGAAAATTTCAAGGGGCATCTCAAAAAGACAAAATCAAATATTTTAAAGACATATGCAAAGAGTTAGAGATAGAAGAACAAAAGAGAAGAAGACATTATGTATTTCTCAAGCTTAAGGAATTAAAAATAACTCAAGCCTCAAGTGGCAATAGTGAAGGATTCTATAAGGAAAATATTAGACAATGCAGAAAACATCAAAAGAAGGTAGAAGGAATTCACAGAGTCATTATACCCAAAAGAATTGATGGATGACCAACAATTTCAAGCAGTTACATATGATCAGGAACCAGTGGTACTGAAGGAGAGTAGAAGCTTCTTTGAAGGAATTGGTCAAACACAAGGCTTTAAGAATTGATGGAATACCAATAGAGATGTTTCTACAAATAGATGCAGCACTGGAAGTGCTAACTTGCTTATGGCAAGAGATCTTGAAAATAGCTGCTTGGCTAACTGATTAGAAGACGTCCATATTTGTGACTATTCTAAAGAAAGGGGGATCCAAGTGAAAGTGGAAACTATCAAACAATATCATTAATATCACATGCAAGTAAAATTTTGCTGAAGGTCATTCAAAAGCAACTGCAACAGTATGTAGACAGGGAACTGCTGGAAAATCAAGCAGGATGCAGAAGAAGGCATGGATCCAGGGACATCATTGTTGATGTCAGAAGGATATTAACCAAAAGCAGAGAATACCAGAAAGATGTCTATGTTTTGTTGAATCTGCAAAAGCATTTGACTGTGTAGATCTTAGAAAACTATGGATAATACTGCAAAGGTTGGGAAAACCAGAACACTTAATTGTACTTATGAGGAATCTGTACATGGACCAGGAGGCAGTTGTTTGAACAAAACAAGGGAACATTCCCTGGTTTAAAGTCAAGAAAGGTGGGTGTCAGAGATGTATCTTTTCACCATATCTCTTCAATTTCTATGCTGAGCAAATAATCTGAGAAGCTGGACTTTATGAATAAGAACTCAGCATCATGATTGGAGGAAGACTCATTAAGAACCTGTGTTATGCAGATGACACAACTCTGCTTGCTGAAAGTGAAGAGTATTTGAAACATTTACTGATGAAGATCAAACAACACAGCCTTCAGTATGGATTGTGCCTCAAAATCAAGAAAACAAAAATCCTTACAACTAGGTTAGTAAACAACTTCATGATAAAGAAAGATTGAGATTGTTCATGATTTTGCTTTACTTGGTTCTACAATAACACACATGGAAGCAGCAGTCAAGAAATCAAAAGACAGATTGCACTGGGAAAAGCTGTTGCAAAGGCCTCTTTAAAGTGTTGAAAAGTAAAGATGTCACATCAAAGACAAAGGTGCACCTGACTCATGCCATGGTATTTTCAGCCTCATCATATGGTTATGAAAGCTGGGCATTGAACAAGGGAGACAGGAAAAGAATGGATGCTTTTGAATTATGGTGCTGGAGATGAATATTGAATATACCATGGACTGACAATAGAACCAAATGTCTGTCTTAGAAGTGCAACCATAGTGCTTCATGGAAGTAAGGATGGCTAGACTGTGTCCTACATATTTTGGATGTTTTCAGGAGAAACCAATTCCTGGAGAAGGACCTCATGTTTGGGAGAGTAGCAGGTCAACAAAAAGAAGGAAGACCCTCTACTACATTGATTAACACAGTGGCTACAACAATGGATTTAAACATGAAAAAGATCATGTGCCTAGCAGAGAATTGTGGAGTGTTGAATTCTGTTATACACAGGGTCACTATGAGTCAGACATAACTTGACGACACCTGCCAACAACAACAATATGGGGTATAGACTGACAATTCAGTTCATATATATATATTGTGCAATTATTAAATCAGGGTTGTTGACACTTTCATTTCCTTAAATATTCTACAAGATCTTTTTTATTAACATGTAACAATAATTGTAGATATTTTTGAGGTATGTATGATTTTTTTAAGTTGCGTATAGTGTAGTGAGGTTCATTATGGGGTTTTCACGAAGCTGCATCCTGTATTTTGCACTTGTTTTTCTCTCTTTACCCCTCTGTGTTGTTGTCCCTCCCTCTCCCATCTTTCCCATACCCCTTCTCCCAGTAGACCCTACCTCCTTCATGATAGGCACACTTGTATTTTACCAGCCTCTTTTTATTTTTTATTTTGTGACAAGATCTTGCTAAATTGCACAGACTGCCTCTGGCCTCAGCCAAATGATTTGCCTGCCTCAGTCTCCATAGCCACTGGGATGAAAAGGGTGTGCCACAACACCCTTCGATTGTTGTTCTCTTATAAGCACCTGGAAACTATTAACCATAATGATTAAGGAGCCAGGCTACTGGAGTTTGAATTCCAGATCCACCTCTAAACACCCCTGTGACTTTGGAGAGGTGTCTTAACCTCCCTGCCTCAGAAACTCCAGATATAAAATGGGTAAAATAATAGACACCTGTGTAATAGGATTTGCGGTAAAAAAAATAAGTGAGTTATTATATGTAAAATATTTAGAAGAATGTTATGCACTTAGTAACCATAAATGTTAGTTATTATTTTTAAATATCTTGGTAGAATTTAATGAAAGAAAATTTTAGATAATTATTTGGACATGATGATATCTCAATGAACTGGACTTTAAAATTTGGCTTTTAAAAATTAAATATGGATTTTTAAAATTCCCCCTAGTATAGTCATGTGTTTTTAAAACAAATGTCTTTTTCCTATTTATACCATTTATTTATATAGGTTGTGGTTTAGCTCAGTTGGTAGAGTGCTGCTCAGTGCCCTCTGAGGACTGGAATTCAATCCCCAGCACTGCAAAAATGAGAGAAGGACATGACAATCCAATAATTTATTTATACAAAGATTTATTATGGAGTTCATTTAGACTGCAAACATCTCTAATATGTACCTTGGAGAACACGACTACAGAGCATTCATCTGAGTTCATTAGTTTGTTCATTGTTGATTAATTCACTTATGCATTTATTGATTTAATCAATCAAGCATTTATAATTAGTCATATGTCTATTTTTATAACCATATAAAGGGGATTATGCACCAAGTGTGTTTCCTATAAAAGGCTGTTCTTTACAATGTTATCCAAGACTGCATTTTTATGAGATTATAGTGTATGATTTAATTTTAACCAATTTGAAGGAAATTCTGTTATGTAATACAAGGCCATTTTGGAACACTGCAAGCAAGAAAAACTGATACACATATATTCTTTTATTTTCTTTGTAAAGTGAAGTCCATTGAACTGCAATTTGTAACAATAAAAACTCCCCTTTTTAGTGTATAATTTAATGAATTTTGATAAATGTATATAGTTATGCATCTACTACCATGATAAAGATACAGAATATTTCCATTACCCCCCAAATTTTTCTTGTGCCCATTTCTAGCTAATCCTGTTCTCTTTACCATAGTCCAGGAAAATGTGGACTTGTTTTCCTTCCCTATTGCTTTGCTCTCCCATGCATCTGTCAGTTTGTGGTGTTGTGGGGGTTTGTGTGTTGCTGGGATGCTGAAAGCTATGCCACAAGTATTTCAGATACCAGCAGGGCCACTATGCTGGACAGGTTTCAACTGAGCTTCCAGACTAAAACAGACTAGGGAAAAGGACCTGGAATCCCAATCCCAGAACAATTAACCATTGAAATCCCTGTGAATAGCAGAAAAACATTGTCAAATATAGTGCTGGAAAATGAGGTCCCCAGACTGGAAGTCATTCAAGAAATCACTGGGGAAGAGTTGTGTCCTCAAAGTAGAGTTGACCTAAGTGACAGGAGTGGAGTAAAGCCCCTGGGACCTCCTTTTGCTGATGTGGCACAACTCAAAAAGAGAAGAAACATGATTGCAGCAATGCACTCAAACATAAAAAAAAAAAAGATTGTGTGTGGCACAGTGTCAGGGAGTGTTTCAGTCTGTTACACATAGGCCACTATGAGTCAGACCTGACTGGAAAGCACCTAACAACAAAGACAACATTGTTTTAATATTATTAGAAAGCCTTATACATGGAGTCATCATATGTATATATTTATTTGAATCTGGGTACCTTTTTTTCTTTCTCTGGATCTCTTTCTTTTTCTTTCTTTTCTTTTCTTTTCTTTTCTTTTCCTTCCTTCCTTCCTTCCTTCCTTCCTTCCTTTCTTTCTTTCTTTCTTTCTTTCTTTCTTTCTTTCTTTCTTTCTTTCTTTCTTTCTTTCTTTCTTTTCTCTTTCTTCTCTTCTCAGTATTGAGGATTGAACCCAGGGCCTTGAGCATGCTAGGCAAGTGCTCTAACACTGAGCCACACTGTAGCCTGCTTTTTAAATTTTTAATTTGAGACATGGTATCCCTAACTTGCACCAGCTGCCTCTGGCCTTGCACTCCTGATTCTCCAGTTTCAGTCTCCCAAGTGCTGGGTTTATAGGTGTGAGTCATGGTGCCTGACTTGTGCTGGGTTTTATGTAAGAAATATTTGCCTCACTCAAAGTTGTAAAGAGTTTTTCTTATAGAAATTTTACTACTTTAGTTTTTACATGTAGGCTTATGATCCATTTTGAATTCATATTTTAACATTGTGCTAGGTAGCAGCCAAGGTGCATCGTTTTGGATATGGCTATCCTTCTGTGTCAGGAGCATTTTCTCAAAGACAATTCTTTCTCCTCTGAATTGCCTTGGTGGCTTTGTCAGAAATCAATTGGCCGTATTATGTGTGGGTGTATTTCTGGATTCTTTATTCTTTTATATTGATCTATGTGTCTATTTCTTTGGCTACAGCACACTGTCTTAACTATAGCTCTAAAGTAAGTCAGCCCTGTAAATTTATGCTGTCTCAAAAAATTGTTTTCATTATTTGAGTTCTATGAGATTTCCATGTAAATTTTAGAATTAGCTTATTAACTTCTACACAGTAAAAGCCTACTAAAATTTTGGGATTCCGTTGAATCCATAAGCAAATTAAGATCAGCATAATAATAATACTGAGTTGTCCAATGTGTGAGCACTGTATAGCTCTCCACTTATTTAATCTGTTTGTATTTCTCTTATCAATGCTGTGTGGTTATTTATCCCTATTGCACATTTTTTTGTGCTGTAGTAAATGACATTTTCCAATTTTTTATTTTGCTTATTGTAAATATAAGTGAAATTGATGTTTGTATATCATTTTAGTATTTTGATGCCCTAACTAAATCAGTTCTAGCAGCATTATTATAGATTCTTTGTGATTTTCTACAGAAAATATTACACTAACTTCTCTTTTTCATCTATATTTGCCTAATATTTCTTTTTCTTATTTTATTATATGGGTGATGTCTTCCATTATATGTTGAAATGTATGATAGGAATAACATCCTTACCTTGTTCTTAATCTCAGGGGAAAGCAATCAGTCTTTCACCATTCAGTATGGAGGGTATTTGCAGAATTTTCATATCTATACTTTGAAAGGTTGAGAATGACCACTTTAATTCCTATCTTGGTTATGGA
>VMDO01035661.1:0-15866 GCA_007922755.1 Pedetes capensis | reverse complement strand
GGCACAGATGAGAGCGGAGCGGCAGAGGCGAGTTCTCCCGCAGAGCACGCTGCACCTTCCTTAAAAGTATGAAAGCCGCATTCCCAGTATAGGAGACGTGATCACTAGGTAATGATGTATGACCTAGGGCCCCAGCACCCAAGGCACAGGCTATGGAAGCAGTTGGCTTTGCCGCAGAAAGTGGCCCCCATTGTGTTGATGGTGACGCACAATGACTGCAGGGTTCTAGAGAGTAAGCGTGTCATAGCCAATCAGAAAGCGCCACACGCCAAGGCTGTCTCCATAAAATGTAACTCTTTACCTGGAGAAAAATATCATCCAACAAGTCACCCCATCTGGACATGAGTCAGCCATCGAATCCTCTGTGGAGCAGACGCTGACGTTTCTGTGTTTACAGCCAGACAAAGTCTGGACAGCTTCTCCAATTGACGAACCACTTTGTAAGTGCTCAGGCTGCGAAATTTCACCCTGAGATTTTTCTGAGCCCCTTAAAGTAAATTTTTTTCTTTTGTTTTTTCTTTTCTTTTCTGTGTTCTATTTTTCTTTTCATTTTTTTCTCTCCTGTTCTCTTCTCTTTTCCTTTTCTCTCTGCAGTACTGGTAGGGAGGCTGAACCCAGGGCTTCACACATGCTTTGCAAGTGCTTTACCTCTGAGCTGCACCTCCAGGCCATTTTCTGAGACAGGGTCTCACTAGGTTAAGCAGGCTGCCTCTGGCCTCCCCAGTCGCTGGGATTACAGACGTGTGCCACCGTGCCCAGCTGTGTGTTGTCTTAAACCACTAAGTTTGTGGTAATTTGGTACTAGCATTGTTGTTGTTGTTGTTGTTAGGTGCCGTCGGGTCGGTATCCGACTCATAGCAACACTCATAGGGTTTTCATTGGCTGACTATTTGGGGATTGCCTTGGGAGTGGATTGCCAGGCCTTTCTCCCATCTTTGCGGTGCTGGGAATTGAACTCGGGGCCTCAGAGACTGCAGCGCAGCGCTCTACCCACTGAGCTAAATCCCAGCCCTAGATAGAAAAGTTAGCATGTCATCTTTGTCACATGTTCAACTTCTGATCATGCAACATCTCTGATGTTCACAGCCATGTTGTTAATTAAATGTTGGCAGTAATTTGCTCTTTTCTATTGAATGAAGCACTGTGTTGTTGTTGTTGTTGTTAGGTGCCATTGAGTTGGTGTCTGACTCATAGTGACCGTCATAGGGTTTTCAATGGCTGTTTCAGGATTGCCTTGGGAGTGGGTTGCCAGGTCCTTCTCCCAAGCCTACAGCACCTGGTGTTCCCAGGTGGTCTCCCATCCAAATACTAACCAGGCCCGACCCTGCTTAGCTTCTGAGATATGATGGGATCAGATGCCACAGGGCTA
The DNA here is from genome assembly GCA_007922755.1 of Pedetes capensis. NCBI lineage: Eukaryota > Metazoa > Chordata > Mammalia > Rodentia > Pedetidae > Pedetes > Pedetes capensis. The sequence goes on along the minus strand of VMDO01035661.1, from coordinate 14,497 downwards.
AGGCTGCAGGCTTACTGACGGTAGCTTTAAATTATTCTTTATAAACTGGGCGCAGTGGCGCACGCCTGTAATCCCAGAGGCTTGGGAGGCAGAGGCAGGAGGATCACAAGTTCGAGACCAGAGACAGTCTGTGTAACTTAGCAAGACCCTGTCTCAAAAAGTAAAAAAATGGTCTGAGGGTGCAGCTCAGTGGTCCAGCACTTGCAGAACATGCAGGTGCAAGGCCTTGGGTTCAAAGCCCAGTTCTGAAAAAAAAAATATATTCTTTATAGCTGGGCACAATGGTGCACACCTGTAATCCCAGCAACTTGGGAGGCAGAAGCAGGAGGATCGAAAGTTGAAGGCCAGAGACAGTGTAACTTTGCATGATCCTACGTCAAGATTAAAAAAATATAAAAGGGGTTGGGGGTGCACCTCATTGGTAGAGCACTTGCAAAATATATGCAAGCCCCAGACTTCAGCCCATCAGTACCGAAAAAGAAAATATTCTGCACATTTCTTATCATCTTCTTACCATCTTATCTTTTAAGTCACATCTATTTTGGTTCCTTGTTTTTTCTTCTATTCAATCTCAATATTATATATATATTTCCATATATATATTATCATATATATATTTCCATATATATTACCATATATATACTGAAATATTGTGGTACTAAGGATTGAACCCATGTTATCAAGTATGCCTGCAAGTGATCCACCACTGAGCTACACTCCCAGCCCCAGGCACATCGTAACCATGGTGAAGTGTTCTTTATTTCCTCCAAAGTGCCATCTGCCCTCTTCCCTGTGATATCCTAGCATTTGCACAACCTATATATTATTGTCTTTCTTAAGACAGATGTCTTCATGCCTCTCTTTCTAATGGTGAGCTACACAACACTGTGGGACTGTTTAATTTACCAGCAGAACTCATTACTGGTTACTATACAGAGAAGAGGTTCAAAATATTTGCTAAGTGGAATCTACCTCTTATTGAAGGCATTAATGGTTGAATAGAAATGAAACTATTTTAAATGCCTCTGGGGCTGTGGATGTAACTCAGTGGTAGAGGGATTGTCTAACATGTGAGGCCTGAGGTGTGAAATACAGTTCTGCAGAATAAAATAAAATGAAAATCTTGAATTTTGAACAAAATTTTGCTATTGTAACTGATGGGGCTGAGCCACGTACTGAGACTCTATTTGCCTCTGTTTCTATGGAGCCTGGGAAAATCTAAGCCCAAAACAAGGGGGACCCAGGACTTGCAGCTTTCAAGGCCTTGAATGAAAGAGGCCAAAGCCTGAAGCTCCACGCCTACCAGGGTGTGAAGGAGTTGGGGTTAAAGATGTCAGGGAGTTGGGGGAACGCTAGCTTGTTGAGAGTCCCCAGCAGGAGGAGGATTTGACTCCACTTCCCTGCAGCCCATCGTGGGGGTTCAGGAGGTGTAGGGAGCCTAGCAGGGACACAGCAGGAAGGGGTCCAAGATGGCCTCTGGCTCCAGCAGAGAGATTTACCACAGCTGCATTCCCAGACAGCGCCTACTTTCTGCAGCAAAAGAAGCTAGGTGGAAACATAGGTTTGTGCTCTTTATTTGTAGCACCCTGCCCGAGATAAAATCCAATCAGAAAGAGGCCGATGGGAGATTAGAAACTGTCAGCTGGAGAGAAAGCGGCCCTGTAGTGGGGCAACAAGGCAGGGCACAGTCAGGACCAGCTATGGAGTCTGCAGGGTCTGGGGGCAAATGAGAATGCTGTGTCTCCTGTACAGTGATCGCTAAAAATTCCAAGAAGGCAACAACGGCACATTAAACCAATCAGACCTGGGTGTTCTAATTACCGAAGTGAAATAATATGGGGAGGGGCGGGAGATGAAAGTAACTTGAAAACCTTTTTAACATCTGAGACTTGCTCAAGATTTTATTCAAAATGATGATGAAATAAAAAACAATATAACGGGTGTTCAGGACTGTGAAGGGGAAAAATAAAGGTACTTTACGGATGTATCTGAAATAGTTCTGCCTGCTCACTGTAATGGTTGTAGCTAATTTATTTACTCAAACTTCTCTGGGTATATGCCTGCACATACACACTCAATGTGCACACCCACAGACACGAACGGGTATTGAAATGCACTTCCAGGAGCCTAAAAGATCATCCGAGGGGTAGAAATCGACCTTGGATCTTAGTTGAGAAATGTTTCACAATGATATCATTTATAATTCACAGCAAAACTACGACTGATGAAAGAAACCAAAGAAGAGAATATGTGTGTTAAAAAGTTGTGATTTTATTTACGGTGGGGAAACTCTGTAGGAATATGAATCAATGAGATAAGGTATAGTAACCCTAGACAAAGCTATAAAAAACAGGTATTTTAGGTTACAATGAAATCATCTGCAAAGTCAGTCGAGATATGTGCTATTACTGCCCTCTTGTGGTTTTAATTTGTCAATGCACCATCTCTGACCACTATCAAAGTACCACATTCTAGAGGTTCTCTGATAAAGGAAATCTGGAATAATGATCTTTTATTCTGGAACATGTTCATAATAATAAAATATGTCAGGCAGCATTACGTGGTTTTATTTCCCTTCTGTACTGACTTGACTTTTTTTCACGTATCTGTAACTTCATGAACTCAAGTCATCTGGTCTGTGTGGGTGACTCCACCTTGCAAATTGAGCCGCAAGAACGGTTCATTTCATGTGAATGTTCCGAGCGTGAACCTCCACCCTTCGTGAGCGCTGTTTCCCTAATTCCCTTCCACTCCACTGGAGACCCGCTGGGGCGCAGCCAGCTCACTGTGTGTGTGGCGGAGCTTGGCTGGCCTGTCTGGTGGGTCCACCATGGGGCTGCCCGGGTCCCCCTTGCTCTTTCTGAAGCTGGCACCCCTTGAGTCTCAGCCCTGACCTTTTCCACCTCTCTTGCTGCACCTGCCTCCTGTCCCCGGCTTAGGAGGCTGCTTGTCGTGTCTGTGGCTGGAGTGTTGATTGCTCGCCGTGATCAGGACAGGACTGCCCCATGCTGCTTTCCCGCCAGCCTTGTTCTTTGCCAAACTTCAGGAAGCACCAACAAAGGTCTAGATGTTTTCACACCAAAAAAAAAAAACAAACAAACAAACAAAAAAAAAAAACCCATGTTGCTGCCGGTGTCTGAGTCAACTTTGTGCTGTGATCAGAGAATATCTAGACTGGGTAATTTGAAAAGAACAAAGATGTTTTTCTGGCAGTTGTAGAGGCTGGAAAGCCCAAGGTCAGGTCTCTACACTAGGCCTGGGATTCATTTATTTATTTATTTGTACTGGGGGTTGAACCCTGGGCCTTGCGCCTGCATGCTCTACAAGTGCTGGACCACTGAGCTGCACCCCCAGCCCATTTTTTTCCTTTTTGAGACAGGGTCTCGCTAAGTTACGCAGACTGCCTCTGGTCTCGAACTTGCAATCCTCCGGCCTCTGCCTCCCAAGCCGCTGGGATAACAGGCGTGGGATTTTTTGAAGCAAAAGGTGGAAGGGCAGGAGAGTACACAACAGAGACGGGGAAGGAGCTAAAGTCCTGCTTTCCTCAGGAACCCGCTCCAGTGGTAACCAACCCACTACCGCAAGAACAGCATTAATCCATTCACAACAGTGCAGCCCTCAGGACCTGCTCACCTCTGAAGGTCCCCTTCTCAACCTTGTTGTATTCGGAATTCAAACTACATAGCACAGAGTGTTTATCCCGAGCCCTTTTGCTGAATTCTCCCATTGTTCAAATGTTAACTGCATCAGGATTTCTCAGAAGGCTTGTTGAAACACCAGTTTCCGACTCCACCCCCAGAGTTTTGGACTCAGTGGCTCTGGGAGAGTTGCATTTCTATAGGTTCCCAAACGTATTGATGCTGCTGGTTCCAGGACTGCCCTTTACAAACCACTGTTCTATTTAGTACTTCCCCTAATTGTTCACACCCAGGGGTATGTTCATACTGAACACGAAGGTTGACCTAAACAGACTCAGAGACCTGTAAATGGAGACTGGTGTAAATACCCATTATATTTAATTATGAAAACAATATAATGCAAAGTGTTAGGGTGATTTAAATTAATATCTTAATATCAAGGAAAACTGTTAATAAAACTTGTAATTAAGATATTCTCAAATATTTTAATGATTGACTTCTGATACTACAATTCATAAATTTCAGGTTTTATATTTGAAATATCTAGAAGCGGTCCTGATCAAGACTGCAAGCTCGAGCCAGGAGCAGTGACACACACCTATAATCCCAGCAACTCGGGAGACAGAGGCAGGAGGATCACAAGTTCCAGACCAGAGGCAGTCTGCATAATTTAGTGAGACCCTGTCTCAAAAAGTAAAAAAAAAAAATGGGCTGAGGGTGCAGTTCAGTGGTACAGCACTTGCAAAACATGTTCAATCTCCAGTACTGGGGAAAAAAAAAAGACTACAAACTCTTTTTTTTTGGGGGGGGGGTGATCCTAGGTGTCTGAACCCAGAGACTCATGCATACTTTACAAGTGCTTTTCTAATCTGCATCCCCAGTGATACAGGTGTGTGTGTGTGTGTGTGTGTGTGTGTGTGTGTGTGTGTGTGTGTTTCTCTTGTTTTCTTTTTAATCTAGACATGGGATCTCTCAAGGTTGCACAGGATGCCTCTGGCCTGGAACTTGGCATCCTCCTGCCTGAGCCTCCCCAGTGGCTGGGATTACAAGCCTGAGCCACCGTGCCCAGCAAGACTGCAAGCTATTGGTAGTTAACTTCAACTGAAAAAGGTTGCCATACACAAATGAAAATTAAAAATTCTTCAACCATTGAAGTATTTGATGCAATTGACTCTTTAAAGGGTTCAATGATTGTTCCTTTTCTTTAACTGAAAAGCTTAATTTAGAACCTTCTTGTGATAATACAAATGACTTTCAAACCCAGCGGAACTTCTTTTATTTCACGTGTCCCAAAATAAGACCCCACGTGCCTTGCTAGTGCAGTCAATGAATACACACAGTTTTATTTCTTCCTTTTCAGTTGGTATTGCTTTTATATTTCTTTTTATTCTCTTATTGCAGACCTGGGTCCCTTCAGTACCATGTTGAGTGGGAGTCACAGGAGAGGATATTCTCGTCTGGTCATGATTTATAATTCTTTTTTAACTTGTTGGATTTAGTTTGCTGACATTTTATTGAGAACTTTGCATCTATGGTCATGCGAGATTCAGATCTGTAATTTTACTTTTTGTGATATCTTTATCTACTAAGGCAATGCTGCCCTCATGGGATGAGTTAGGAAGAATTCCTGCTTCTGTTTTCTGCAAGAGATCGTGGAGAATTTACGCTATTTCTTCTTCAGTGTTCGGTAGAATTCACACACACAAAAAAAGCATCTGCATTTGATGCTTCCTTTTTTGGAAGTTGTTGTCAGGTGCCGTGGAGTCACGTCCAACTTGTAGCAACCTCATATGGGTTTTCAGTAGCTGACTTGGTGGGGCGGTTGCTTCAGGAGTGGATTGCTATGTCTTCTCATTTTTACAGTGCTGGGGATCAAACCTGCGTCCTCAGAGAGTACAGCACAGCACTCTAACAAGTGAGCCAAACCCCAGCCCTCTGGAAGATTGTTATTAGGTGCCGTCGAGTCGGTATCCGACTCACAGCGACCCTCATAGGGTTTTCAATGGCTGGCTGTTTCGGGATTGCCTTGGGAGTGGATTGCCAGGCCCTTCTCCCATTTTTTCAGTGCTGGGAATTGAACTCGGGGCCTCAGAGAGGGCAGCGCAGCGCTCTACCCACTGAGCCAAATCTCAGCCCTCTGGAAGGTTATTAATAATTAAATTTCACATGCATAATATAAAGAAATTATATGTTTATGCTTATTGATTAACATTCATTAATTAACATATTAAAAGATATTTCAAATATTATATGTATGCAGCTATCCATATATGTGTATCTGCACATACCGTTGTGTATGTTATATCTGTATTTATTCAAGTTCTTTCATCCTGTGTTAGCTTGGCACTTTGTGTTTTATAGACTTGTTGTTGTTGTTAGGTGCCGTCGAGTCGGTATCTCATAGTGACCCTCATAGGGTTTTCAATGGCTAATTGTTTCAGGATTGCCTTGGGAGTGGATTGCCACATGCTTCTCCCATTTTTGCAGTGCTGGGAATTGAACTCGGGACCTCAGAGACTGCAGTGAGGCGCTCTACCAACTGAGCTAAATCCCAGCCCTTATAGACTTATGTTCTTTTAATTATCCTCTTACTGTCTACAGTAACTGTTGGGTGTAGCCTGCACTGGGAACCACTCTGGCCGTAGCGCTCCAGTCTTGAGTTGAACCCTGTGGTTGAAGACCCACTGCAAGGTGAGTGTCCCCAGAGTCCTGCACCACCTGGAGAGGAGAGTTAAGCTCCTCTGAGAAGCCTTTAGAAAGGCAGGCTCAGAGAATTACGCCCACAGCTGCTCCTTGCTTCTTGCCTCAAAGGACGTCACCAACTCCAAGTGCTCTTCTATAAACAGCTCTTTATTGTAGTTCTCTCTTGTCTGCCATGCTCTAGGGGATTGATGATGTAGACCCTGAGTGCCCTGAGCACCTGCTTATAGACCCTTCTTGGACCAATCAAAGACTGCTACACAACATGGGGTGATCGAGGTTTAGCCTATCAGGCAAGGGATGCAAATGAAGCATTGGCTGGGGACCAATAAGGGGATGTTCCTTAAATGACCATTAAGGGTCATTTGGTAATTGGAAAGTAGCCAGTCAGGTGTTGAGGGGTATTTGGACACCAGAGACATCTTGGTGAGCCCAATGCCTAAAACGCCTAGGATGTAAGGTAGAGGTTACCGGTGGCTAACAAGTTTTTGGTCCTCCAAGTTGGCTAGATAGGCCTTGAGCTGGTCAGCCTCTCTAGGCCATTCCCTACAGGTAACAATGGTGATGACGCCTTTCTTGTTTCTTATGGAACATCTTTTTCATCTTTTTCATTGGCCTGCCTGGCAGTTTATCAATTTTGTTGCCCTTCTCAAGAAAGAGCTTTTGATTGTGTTGATATTCTCTCTTGGTTTCCTGTGTCTTTGGTTTTTCTTGTGTCTGTGGTTTCTCTGTAATTTTTACTTCTCTACAGCTTACTTTGGTTTAAGTTGTTCTTTATCTAGTTTCTGAGACAGAAGCTCAGGTTATTGAATTTTTTTGTTGTTGTTTTGTTTTGCTTTTTGTCTTCTTGTCTTTTTTTGAACAGGGTCTTGCTCTGTAGCTCAGGCTGGTCTTGAACTCACCATCCTCCTGCGTCAGTCTTCCTAGTGCTGGGATTGCAGGCATTACCACCACACTTAGCTTAGATCTTTTTTTACTCTTTTCTTATTTATGTAGTTAATTCTGCAATCTTCCCTCTATGAATTATTTTCACTGTATCCTACAAATTTTGATAAGTTGTATTTTCATTTAGTTCAAAATAATGCTTGGTTTCTCCAGAATCTTCCTTGGCTCATGTGTTATTAATAACTGTGCTGTTTTCTCTGTAAATTTGGGGGAGATTTTCAGCTACTATTCAGCTATTTCTAATTTATTTCATGATTGTCTGAGAAGATGCTGTGTATGATACCTATTCTTGTAAATTTGTTAAGCTATATTTTATGATCCATAATGTGGTATATTCTGGTAAAAGTTGCATCTGACTTTGAGAAGACTATGTGTTCTATTGATCCTTGACAGAGTCTTTTATAAATTTCTATTGTGTAAACTTGATTGTTAGTGCTACTCAGGTCATCTATGTCCTTACTGCTTTTCTGTCTCCTTGGTCTATCAATTACTAAATGAGTGATTTTAAGTTCTTGATAATGGGTGTGCTTGTTTTTACCTTATGTATTTTGACATGCTGTTAATAGGTGCAGGCACATTTAAGATTGTGATATCTTCTTGGGGAATTAAATCTTTTCTCATTATGTAATTGCTCAGGACAGAATTGTGTTCCTAAAAATTCTCATGTTGAAGGCCTAAGCCACAGTATAGCTGTATCTGGATACAGGATCTTTGGGAGATAAGTTAGGATAGATAAGGTCATGAGGGTGGAGGCTTGATCCAACTGCATTTTGGTCTTTAGAGAAGGAGGAGGAGGAAAATGAGAAGGAGGAAGTGGAGGAGGAGGAAGAAGAGGAGAGGGCAAAGATAGAGTAAGAGCCCTGCCCACCATGTGAAGACACAGGGATAAAAGGGCATCAGCAAGGCAGGCAGAGAGCCTTCATGAGAAATCAAATTGGTCAACACATTGATCTGAGACTTCTCAGCCTCTGGAACTATGAAAAGATAAACTTTTATTATTTAAGCCCCCAGATCTATGGGATTTTCTATGGCAGTCTGTGATGACTTCCTGAGACCTTCCCTTGTTTTAAAGCTTGAATTGTCTGAATTAATATAGCTAATCCAAGTTCCTGTTGATAAGTATTAGCATGGTATGTCTTTCTCCATTGCTTTACCTTTAACTACCAGATTCTTCTTATTTAAAGTGGATTTTTGTTTACAACATATAGGATGGGAATTGTGTGTATGTTTGTGTATGTGTGTGTGTTGCCCACTCTGATAATCTCTGCCTTTTAGTTAGTATATTTAGACCACCCATATTTATAGTAATGGTTATTATTGCAGGATTTTATGTACCATGTTTGTAACTGTTTGTAATTCATCACCCTTTGTTTTCCTTGTGCATACTCATTTTTTCTGGTTTCCACTGAACATTTTCTATGATTATATCTGATCCCTATTTTATATCAATTATAATTATTCTCCATGTCTCTGTGACCTTGTCATGCTGTGGGGTCTTGCATGTTGCTGTGATGCTGAAAGCTATGCCACCAGTATTTCAGATACCAGCAGGGCCACCCGTGGTGGACAGATTTCAGCTGAGCTTCCAGACTAAGACAGACTAGGGAGGATGACCTGACAGCCCACTCCCAAAACAATTAGCCATTGAAAATCCTATGAATAGCAGAAATGCACAGTCAAATATGGTGCTGGAAAATAAGCCCCCTAGCCTGGAAGACATTCAAAAGTTGATGGGGAAAGAGTTTCCTCCTCAACATAGAGTCAACCTTACTCATGAGAATTGAGTAAAGCCCCTTGGACCTTCATTTGCTGATGAGGCACAAGGCAGAGTGAGAGGACACACAGTGGATGCAGCAATGTGCTCAAACAATGGGCATGGCATGGTGTTGGGCACTGTTTTGCTCTGTTGTAGTTAGTGTTGCTTTGAGTTGGACCCAACTCAACAACACCTAATAACAACCTACTTCTCTCTAAAACTTGCTTACTCATTGCCCTAGAATTTCCAATATCCATTTTAAACTAATCCAAACCTACCTTCAAACAATGCCTTATTACTTCCCATACAGCACAAAGATTTTATAGACAGCATGCCTAGATCCTCTTTCTTTGTCCTTTGTGGAATTGATTTATTCACTCTGTTATTGTTGTTGTTAGGAGTCAGATCCGACTCATAGTGACCCTTTAGTTATCATGTAATAGTCAACCAGTTCATTCTTGCTTTATGGTTATCATTTATCATAAGAATAGGAAATATAAACGGTTTTCTTTTATTTTAATTTAATCCTCCTTTGACTCATTCCTTTTATTTATGTAGATTTGAATTTCTGACCCAAATTATTACATTTCTCCTCGAAGAACTTCTTTAAAACACTTCCTGCAGGGCAGATCTGCTGCTAATAACTTCTCTCAGTTTTGTTTGTCTGGGGTAAATCTTTATTTCTCCCGCAGTCTTAAGTATAAATTTTCTGTATACAGAATTCCTGGTAGGTGTTTCTTTTTCTCTTTGTTTCAACACTTGAAATGCGTAAGCTCTTATTGTCTTACTTGTATGGTTTCTGATGAGAAACTTAACATCATTCTTACACTTATTCTTCTGTAAGTTAAAAAAAATCACCCTTTTGACTATTTCCATATTTTCTTCCTGTCTCTGGTGTTCTGCAATTCAAATATGATTTGGAATAGGATTTTCTGATGTTTTTTCTTTGTTTGGTTGGTTGGTTGCTTGGTTCTATTGGTTGGTTGAATGATGTTTTTTCTATACTGCCTGCTGCTGTCTGAACTTTCTTAATATATGATTTGATTTCTGTCACTTTTGCAAGGTTCTCAGCTATTATTACCTCATATGTTTTTTTGCTATGTTCTTTCTTCCCCTTCTAGTGTTCAAATTATATGCACAATATGCTTTTAAATAGTCCCAACGTTCTTGGATGTTCTATTCAATACCTCTTCATTCTTTTTTATCTTTGTACTTGGGGTTTAGCTCAGTTGGTAGAGTGCTGCTCTCACTCTCTGTGGTCCTGAGTTCAATCTCCAGCACTGCAAAATCAGGAGAAGGACCTGGCAACCCACTCTCAAAACAATTCTGAAATAATCCACCATTGAAAACCCTATGAGGGTCGCTATGAGTCAGTTTCAACTTTACAACACCTAACAACAACAATTTTGGTTTGGGAAATTTCAGATGACCTATCTTCAAGCTAACAGATTATTTTGGTTGTTGTTGTTGTTGTTGTTAGGTGTCGTTGAGTTGAGTCCAACTCATAGCGACCCTCATAGGGTTTTCAATGGCTGATTGTTTCAGGATTGCTTTGCAAGTGGGTTGCCATGTCCTTCTCCAATTTTACAGTGCTGGGAATCAAACTTGGAACCTCAGAGACTGCAGAGCGGTGCTCTACCAACTGAGCTAAATCCCAGCCCTATTATTTTGGTAGCCATGTCTTATCTACCATTGAGCCCATCAAAGATATCCTTCCTTCCTATTACATTGTTTTACTTTCTAAAATTTCCTTAGAGTTTCTTTCTTCTTACATTACTGATATGTTCTCACATGTTGTCACTTTTTTGATTAGAGTGTGTTCTAGGTTGAATTTTGTCCCACCCTCAAGTTCTTATGTTGAATCCCTGATCCCCAATAACTCAAAATGTAATCACATTTGGAGGTAGCACATTTAAAGAAATAAGTTAAAAAGAGGTCATTAGGATAGGTCTTTCCAATCTGACTAATGTTCTTATGAGAAGAGGAAACTTAGATACACAGATACCAGGGATGGATCCACACAGAAAAAAATCACGTAAGGATTCAGCAAGTCATGGAAATAAGCCTCAGAAGAAAGAAAACCCACTGGCACCTGGATGTTGGCCTTCTATTCTCCAGAACTGTAACAAAATCATTTCTCTTGTTTAAATCATCCGGGTTGTAATGCTTTGTTATGCCAATCCTAGAAAACTTATATAGAACCCTCAGCATATTTATCAGTGTTGTTGTTGTTAGGTGTCCTCAAGTTGAGTCAGATTAGGGCTTTCAATGGCTGATTGTTCCAGGATTGCTTTGGGAGTGGATTGTCATGTCCTTCTGCAGTATATTTATCATGTTGTTGTTTGTTGTTGTTAGGTGCCATTGACTCATAGCGACCCTACATACAATAGGTGAAACACTCTTGTCAGTGCTTCTCTGCTATTATAGGGTTTTCAATGGCGGATTGATTTTTGGGAGTGGGTTCCCGGGTCCAGCTCCCAAGCCTGCAGCACCTGGTGTTCCCAGGTGGTCCCCCATCCAAGTACTAACCAAGCCCGACCCTGCTTAGCTTCCAAGATCTGACAGGATCAGTTGCCACAGGGCTACAGCTGCAGGCCATATTTATCATAGTTATTTTAAGTTCTGTGTCTGAAATTCAGGTATCTGTATCATATCCCAGTCTACTTCTTACATTTTATCTCTTCAGATTGTGTGTGAATGTATTGAGGGGGACTGCTGGTTTGGGGGTTTGTCTTTTCTTATGTCTTGTAATTTTTGTTGAAAATCAGATATACAGTATTGAGTAATTAGAATTTAGGTGAGAAGACCTAACTGTGGGAATTTGTGTTAACATAACTAGAGTTGGGCTGTACTTGAAGGTGTCAGAGTCTTCATGTTCTCTAGTCCCTTTCCTTTGTCTCCCTCTTGACTTTGGGGTCCACCGAGGACCGTTCATGGAGGGTCTGCCTCTTGTACACCTTCGGATGTGGAACGTGATCCATCACTGTTGTTACGTTGGAGTCCTGTGGGGTAGAGAAGCCTTCAAAAACCTGAGATTAAGTCTCTGTCTTTTTGTCAGCCTGGGTCTCTGGGCAGCAACCTTCACAAGGGTTTTTCCTGTGTTGTAGCTCTCATACCCTCATGGCTGAGACAGAAAAGCAAGAGGGAGCTAGAGTGGAAGGAATGCCCTCTCCGGCTAGGGTGATGCTCAGCCAGGTCTTTCCCAAAGCGTAGTCCTTTATTATGGAGAATACATGTCACACATTGGCGAGTCTCCCCAATCCAACCACAGCCTCATGCGGTCCTTCTTGGCCCTGCATCATGAGATCCTAGAGAGATTCCTACAGGTAAAGCCCATGAAGCCTTGAAACCTCTCTAAGGCTGTGCCCAACCCCACGGGACTTTTTCATTCTCCACTAATCCACACTTAGCTTCCAGCAATTTGATACAGTTAACATTTTGATGGAGAGTGTTTCGTCCTGTTGTTAGGGTCGTGATGAACTGGACCCCACTCAATGGCACCTAACAACAACAGCAACATGTTGGTGCTCTCCCAGTTTATGAGTCGACTCGATGGCGCCTAACTACAACAACCAGCTTATGGCTTCCATGGTGCTGCTCCAGGTAAGCTGATCCACTGTGACTCTCTGGACTCCCCATTGTATTACTTTCCCTTGTGATTCCAGCAAAAACCCCAGACCTGGTGTAATAAAACAAGACAAATTTGTTAAAGTTCTGGAAATCAAAAGTCTGAAATGAGCCACCCGAGGCTAACATCAATGAGTTGGTAGGATGACATTCCTTGTAGATATTCTAGGGGACAATCAGGGGCTATGGTTTTTCTGTCTTCTGGAAACCACTCACATTCCTTGAGTGATGAACTCACTCCTCTCCCTTGCAATCCATTACTGTGGGGCTGGGGACTTCTCACCCTGCCACTTCTGTGGTCTTCTGCCTCCCTCTTCCACTTTTGAGGACCCTTGTGATTATGTTAGCACTCAATGATAATTTAAAATATGCAGCACTTTTCACAATAGCAAGGATATGGAATCAACCAAAGTGCCCTTCAACAGAAGAATGGATAAAAAAACTATTGGACGTATACACAATGGAATACTACTCAGCAATCAAAAAAACTGAAGTAATGCCATTTGCAGCAAAATGGATGGAATTGGAGAAAATTATTTTAAGTGAATGAACACAAGCTCAGAAAGAGAAACAACACATGTTCTCACTCTTGTGGGAGCTGAATCAAAATTATAAGAAGGAAAAATCCTGTACAAAGGTCAGATCATAATAAAAGAAAGAAAAGCTAAGAATGGTATTATTATAGATGGTCTAGAAAATGCATGTAATAGTTCTGACAAGGTAAAAAGAAAGTTCACTGCAGGAAAAGTTTCTATTTTAAACAGAACTGGAGCCCAAGGATATATAGAAAAATATTACCATAATAAGACAAGTAAATGGTAGAGAAGTCTTTGATGGGGGCTTAGGATGGGGAGGAAGCATACAAGAGGGTAAGAGGGAACCTATATGAATAATGTACAACAAAATGCCTATATGGAAATGTCACAATGAAAAGCATGTCAGAACGAATCACATTAAGGTGTACATTAAACATTTCCAATAAAAAAAGGAAAAAAAATTTACCCTCCCTAAACTGATGATAGGCAAACAATATTCCATCTCCTATCTTAATTCCCTTTTGCTCTGTCAAATTACATATGCACAGACGGCAGGGAGCAGGCCCTGGGCTTCGCTGGGGAACCATCATTCTGCCTCCACCTGCCCCTCCTTTGCAGTGATCATGGCAGCTTGACCTGCAAGTTCAGTTCTCTGATGAGTCTAAGAATGGTTGGTGATTTTCGGTTTATTTAGCTTTTTCTTATTTTAAAGTCAGACAGTCATTCTAAGATTTTTACACATCGAGGCTAACACCGGAAGGAATGGGTGCTTTTTTACACTAGGCCCAGAGTTCTCAAGTAGCAGGAAGTAGATTTGTCTCCAGCATTAGACACATAGGTTTTAAAAGAGAACATGTGGAAGGAAGGTAGTCCCTCCATTAAAAACATTTTGATTTGGACTTGAAGAATTTAGAGCAAAAGACAGGATATAAAAGACTTATGTTTCACAGAAATATTTGAGCAGTCCTTTGAAAATTAGCCAGAGGACAATTGCAACAGGTACAAAGAAGACTATTACTAAATTATAATCTGAAAACCATTCCTTATAGCCTTTGATGTTTCTTTCTTTTTCCTTTCTCTTTTTTCTATTCTATTTTATCTATTTATTTATTTTTAATTGTTTTGCAGAACTGAGGGATTGAACTCAGGGCACTCCACTACTGAGCTGCAACCCCTACCCCTGTTTTACTTTTTGAGATAGGGTCTCGCTAAATTATGCAGGCTACCTCTGGCCTCAAATTCGTGATCTTCCTGCCTTAGCCTCTTGAGTCACTGGGATCACAGTCCTTCGCCAC
>VMDO01035660.1:0-15850 GCA_007922755.1 Pedetes capensis | reverse complement strand
TAATATTTTTCTATATGTCCTTGGGTTCCAGTTCTATTTAAGATAGAAACTTTTCCTGTAGTGGTCTTTGTTTTTATCTTGTTAGAACAATTACATGCATTCTCTAGACCATTTATATTGACACCATTCTTATCTTCCCCCCCCTTTTATTTTGATCTGACCTTTGAATAGGATTTTTCCTTCTTATAATTTTGAATCAGCTCCCACATATGAGTGAGAACATGTGGTGTTTCTCTTTCTGAGCTCATGTTCATTCACTTAAAATAATTTTCTCTAATTCCATCCATTTTGCTGCAAATGACTTTATTTCATTTTTCTTGATTGCTGAGTAGTATTCCATTGTACATATATACCATAGTTTTTTTATCCCTTCTTCTGTTGAAGGGCACTTTGGTTGATTCCATATCCTTGCTATTGTGAAAAGCGCTGCATTGAACATGGAGATGCAGGTGTCTCTGCGGTATGATGACCCATCTCCCTTTGGGTAAATTCCCAATAGTGTTATAGCTGGGTCATATGGTAGATCTGTTTTTAGTTTTTTAAGATACCTCCATATTGATTTCCACAGTGGTTGCACCAATTTACAGCTCCACCAACCATGTAAGAGTGTTCCCTTTTCCCTGCAACCTCGTCAGCATTTGTTGTTCTTTGTTTTATTGATCTTGGCCATTCTTACTGGTGTAAGGTAAAATCTCAGAGTTGTTTTGATTTGCATTTTTCTAATGGCTAGGGATGTTGAGCATGTTTTCATGTGTTTCATGGCTTTACGGACCTCTTCATTTGAGAACTGTCTACTCAGTTCCTTTGCCCATTTGTGTATTGGGTTGTTTGTTTTTTTGGGAGTTTTTTTCTTGAGTTCATTATAAATTCTAGTAATTAGACCATTATCTGATGTATAAAATGGGAATTTTTTTTCCCATTGAGTGGGGGTTTCCTTGACTCTGTTAATTGTTTCTTTTGCTGTGCAGAAGCTTTTTAATTTCATGTAATCCCATTTATCTATTCTTGTTGCAATTTCTTGAGCAATTGGAGTCCTATTAAGGAAATACTTTCCTAAGCCTATATGATGGAGTGTGTTGCTTATCTTGCATTCTACAAGTTTTAAAGTTTCTGGTTTTATGTTGAGATCTTTTATCCATTTTGAGTTAACTCTCATGTATATTGAGAGATGGGGGTCAGCTTTCATTTTTCTGCATGTGGATGACCATGTTTCCCAACACCATTTGTTGAAGAGGCTGTCCTTTTTCCAGTTTTCTTGCTTTGCTCCTTTGTCGAAAATCCGGTGGCTATAGGTGTGTTGAGGTATTTCTGGGTCTTCTATTCTGTTCCAGATGTCTTCGGTCCTATTTTTGTGCCAGCACCAGGCTGTTTTTGCAACACTGCTCTATAGTATAGCTTGAAGTCAGGAATTACACTTATGGCCAGCTGACTTCCTGGGCTAGTGGCTGCAATAGTGACCAGAGCTCTATTTTTATGTATAATTTGACCAATGGCTATCTATATAGTCAGTCTCTCAATTGATTGAGGAGAAGGACTTGGCAACCCCCTCCCAAAAAAAATCAATCTGCCATTGAAAACCCTATGCACAGCAGAGAGGCACTGACAATAGTGTTTCCCCTGTTGTACAGAGGGTCGCTGAGTTGGATACCGACTCGAAGGCACCTAACAACAACAACAACTCAATTGATTGACTCTCCTTTCCCCAACCTACATGCAGATACAGGCTTCTCAAGAATAATTAGGGAATGGCTGGGCACAGTGGTGCATGCCTGTAATCCCTGCAGCTCCAAGGCAGAAGCCTGAGGATCAGGAGGATCAGGAGGATCAGGAGGATTGCAAGTTCAAGACCAGAGGCAGTCTGCATAACTTAGGGAGACCCTGTCTCAAAAAGTAAAAAAAAATGGGCTGAGGGTGCAGCTCAGTGGTCCGGCATTTGCAAAGCAAGCACAAGGCCCTGAGTTTAAACCCCAGTGCTGAAAAAAAAAAAAACCTTAGGGAACTCTCTTTCTTTCTTGCTAAAACTTTTTTTAAAATGTGTCTGGTATTTTTGTTGCCTTACGGGCTGATTCAAATCCAATCTAGATTTGGAGAATGAAATCCAATCTGTGGTGATGTTTAAGACAGACTTAAAGAGAGAAAAATAACTTTACTCAGATCAACTAGAGAATAATCAATGTGAAGCCTGCACCTAGTGGTAAGAAAAAGAAAGAAAGAAAGAAAGAAAGAAAGAAAGAAAGAAAGAAAGAAAGAAACTGAAAAGGCATTTCTCAACCTGTGAGGTGTGTCTGCAGAGCCACTTCACATGAAATCGAAAAGTTAGTGAGGATTAGGAATGAAAACTCCCTTTTTGCTAGGCAGAAGTTCCAGCAAATTACTGATACATTTATCATATGAAATAATGATACCAAGCATAGGTATTACCTAAGTACAACCAGTGCTGGAAGGTATTTTTAGGCTGAATTTAAGAGACTTGAAAGGTGCATAACAAATTTAACAAAAGAGGAATAAAATTCCAGCAGAAGTTTAACCTATGTAAAAATTTCCCTTTTAAAATAAGAAGCTTTATGAGGTATGGTGGCACATCCCAGCACTTGGAAGGCAAGTTCAAGGCCAGCCTGGGCTACATGTGACATCCTATCTTAGAGAAAAAGAGAGAGAAAAAGAAAGAAAGGAAGGGAAAGGAAGAAGGGAAGAGAAGAAGGGAGAAGAGGAGAGAAGATGGGAGAAGAGAGGAAAAGAGGAAATGGAAGAGAAGGGAAGTTCTTCTGAAAAGAAAAGAGAAAAAGAAGAGAAGAGCAAGGAAGAGCAGGGAAGAGAAGAGAAAGGAGAAATGAAGAGAAAGGAGAAGGGAAAAAATAGAAAAGTTGCCAGGTGCAGTGGCCCATGCCTGTAATCCCAGATACTCCTATTTAACAGGCTGAGGCTAGAGGATCATAAGTTCAAGCCTAGACTGGGCCACATAGTGAGAGCCCTATTTCAAAAAAAAATTAAATAAAATAAAAAGAGAAAGTTTATTAGCAAGAAATTCTCCTCAACACCAATTAGAGAATGTTACAGCTACATTTTCACAGTATATGTTCAAAAACTTTAATTACTGGAATGAAAAGGGAACAGCACATATGGCAAGACTATCTTAAGATGTAAAGTGACAGATGTCTATAAATATTAAAATTCTGTAATTATCAATATAGTTCATTAATTACCTGTCATTGGCTCTTAAAAATAGGAATGATATTTATTCACAAACATTCGGCCATTTAATGAATAAGGCACTATATGAGGGAAATAAGACATAAAACCAACCTGAGGCCTTTTTAGGATATTATTTCACTTCTAATAATCTTGCTGGGGCTGAGGTTTAGCTCAGTCGGTAGAGTGCTCTGTGATCTCTGAGGCCCTGGGTTCAAACCTCAACACTGAAAAAATGGTAGAGGGGCATGGCAATCTACTTCCTAAGCAATCCTGAGACAATCAACAATTGAAAACCCTATGAATAGCAGAAAAGCACTGACATAGTGCCAGGCATGGCACAGTACTGGGTGTTGTACACAGGGTCTGTATGAGTTGGTTTCACTATGCAACACCTAACAACAACAATAATCATGCAATCATAAATATTATGCTAATTTTTAATACACTTTCATAGTGTGAATATTGCAAACCAGAAGTTGAATTGAATTAAAGGGTGTTCATTTGTTTCCATAAATCTGTTCTACTTGATTCAAATTGCCATTTTGTTTCATCCTATTTTTCATTTAGATTACCTTCTTTCATTCTTGTCATTTCTCTTTCTATTTCTTGGAAGTTATTGCCTTTTCTTTTTCTATTTCCCAATTCTTTTAGCCTTTTACACATTTATTGTCCAACCATCTAAAATGTGATGTCAACAATAGTCGTCTATTCCCTTTCACTTAATTTTCTAGTGATCATTTGGTTTCTGTTCTTTCTTCAGTGTCTCATTTTATGAATTTCTACATCATTATTTCCTATGTTATATCAATTATTTTTTCGTTTAACTTCCAGATGATCCCAAAAAATGCAACAAGTCAACAAACCAATAAACACCTGTCAACTCACTACTGACTTTTCTAGACATTTTGCCAAATTTGCTTAGAAAATAAAAAGAAAGAGGCTAAGGAAATCCTTTCCTATTCCTGTTTCAGTAAAAACAAAGTGTTATCATGAATTGATATTGAATTTTATTAGATGGTGTTTGCATATTTTCTGAGATGCTCTCATTCTTCTCTTTTAGTCTGTTAATAGGACAAACAACACAATTTTCTTTTTCTTTTAACAAACACAATTTTCTAATTTTAAACTATCTTTGCACCCTGGGAGAAATGGAACTTATTCATGATGTATTCTTTTATTTATATAGCTGAAATTTCATTTGCCAAAATTTAGGATTTTTGTAACTATATTTCAAAATGAGGTTAGTTTTATAACTTTTTCTTTCTTGTGTCATTCTAGTTAGGGTTATATTCATTCATAGACTGAGTTGGGAAACATTCCCTTTTTTCCTACTTAAAAGGAGTTTCTATATCATCTAGCAAATCATTTGTTATGCACTTAAGATTTATAGAGTTTGGTTTTCTCATGGGTTGATTTTTAACTATTAATAAAATTCTTCCATGAGCATTGATATATGCAGAATTTCTCTTCCTTTTCAAGTCTCTTTTGATAAGTTATATTTATCTTAGGAAATTTCCCATTTTATCTTTTTCTTGTTTGTTTCATTAAGTTGTGAATAGCATTCTCTTACAGTTTCAAAACTGCTACTCCCTCTAGCCGATGAGTCTCATTTTAGTCCCAGAGTATTTGTATGTATGCTTCATTTCACTTTTTCCAGCTCCCTTTTGCTTTCTGGCCTTTATGTTTTGTTGGTTTTTACAGTGAGTCATCTTTGGTCTAGAATTTTCTTTACAGTTTCTTTGTTTTCTGTTACATCAACTTATGCCTTCTATTAATTCCTTGCATCTACTGTTTGAAGGATTAGTCTGTTGAGTGTTTATCTCATTTGTTTTTAGTCTTTTCCTTTTCACTGAGATGTAAGTATCTGTGAATAAATAGTATAATTTTGATGAGCCCTATGCAGTTTTATAGGTATTATTTTCATGATCATTCATTTACTTATTTTCTAAGTGAAGAAGCAGTTTTGGGTTGTGTTTGGTCTCTAGAACAAGTTATTAAATCACTGTGTCTCAGTTTCTTTATCTATAAAGTGGAAATAATGATAATTCTTCTTTGACAGGTTAAGAGGATTCAATTACCTAATACATTTAAAATGCATAGAAGAATGTCTGGCATGTAGTAAATTCTCAATTACTGTTACTGTTTATAATTCCATCGTGGATTATTTTGTTAGTTTTTAGAAGATTTTTTTAATGTTCAAAAATATAATAGTTTGTTGTCTACTGGTTATTAATTTCCAATAAATTAATAGATTGTAGTAATAACAATAAATTAATTAATTACCTTCATATGGAACCACTAAAGACCCACAAATAGCTAAAGAAATCTTGAGGAATAAAAATTTTTTTAAAAAAAGCAAAGCTGGAGGCCTCCATCAAACATGCAAAAAAAATGAAGCTTATCATATACAAAAATCAATTCAAAATGTGTTAAGGACTTTCATGTAAGATCTGAAACTTTAAAGCCACTAGAATAAAACGTAGGAGGTGAGCTCCACAACATTGGTCTGGGCAAGACCTCAGGCAATAAAGCAAAACTAGACAACAGGATTGCATTCAACTAAAAAGTGTCTGTACAGTAAAATAAATAACAAATGAGGAGACACTGCACAGAGTTGGAAAAGTATTTGCAAATTACATATTTATGAGAGATTAATATTCAGAGTGTATAAAAAAACTCAAAAAACTGAATAGTAAGAAAACAAATAATCCAATTTAAAAATAGTTCAAAGACCTGAACATACACTTCTCAAAAGAAGACATACAAAAAGCATTAGGGAAATGCAAATTAAAACCATAATGAGATATCACCTTGCATCTGTTAGAAGTTTTTATTAAAAAGTTGAAAGATAACAACTATTGGCAAGGATATAAAGAACAGGGAACCCTTGCACACTGTGGTGGGAATGTAAATTACTTATGCCACTATGTAAAATAGTGTGGAAGTTCTTCAAAAAATTAAATAGAATTACCACATGACCCAGCAATCCCACTTCGGGGAACATATTCAAAGGAATTGAAATCAATATGTCAAAGGGATAACCACATTCCCATGTTCATTGCAACATTAGTCACAATGGCCAAGATAGGGAATCAACCTAGTATCCATTAACAGATGAGTGGATAAAGAAAATGTGATGCATATATACAAGGGAATACTATTTATTCTTAAGAAAGGAATGAAATTATCTCATTTGGGACAACATGGATGAATCTAGAAGATGTTGTGCTAAGTGAAATAATCCAAGAACAGATAGACAAATACTATATAAACTCACCTATATGTGGAATCTAAAAGAAGCTGAATTCATAGTGTGTAGATGGTTGTTACCAGGGGGTGAAGGAAAGAAGAATGAGAGTTAATGGTCAAAGGATATCAAGCCTCACTTAGACAGGAGGAATAAGTTTTGAGATCTATTGTAGAGAAAAGTGACTGTAATAAATAATAACTTACTGTACTTTTCAAAATAATTTGGAGTAAATATCAAATTTCAAATATATCACCATAAAAGATAAGTGAAATGATATGTTAATCAGCTTGATTTAATCATTCCATACTCTCTGTGTGTGTATATATATATACACAGAGGGTGCTAAAAATGTATACACATTTTAAGTATTAAAATTGCAATACTCAATACATACTGATAACAAAAAATGAATACACATCACATTTGACTTCTGCAATTACAAAAGGTACTCTAAGTGGTCATCATGATAATTCAATTCTCCTTTGAAACATAATACATATATAACATCTCTTAAAAATGTACACATTTTTGGGACACCTGGTATATATTTATAAACATCATTGTATTCAAAACAATTATGATTTGTCAATCAAAAGTAACTTCATAATAAGAAGTTTTGAGCCATGGTGAAACCTGTAATTCCAGCAACTTGGGAAAATGAGGAAAGAAGAACTAGAGTTTGAGGCCAGGGGCAGCCTGCACAACTTAGCAATAACCTGTCTCAAAATACAAAATAAAAAGTTGTCTGAAGGTGAGGTTTGAGCATTTGTCTAGCAAGTGCAAGGCCCTGAGTTCAACCTTCCAGTACTTAAAAAAAGAGAAAATTTTGATATTTGTTATTTCCTTTGTGACTTTAACATGTAACATTACCTATTAGTTGTTGTTGTTAGGTGCCGTCGAGTCAGTATCCGACTCATAGCAACCCTCATAGGGTTTTCAATGGCTGACTATTTCGGGATTGCCTTGGGAGTGGATTGCCAGGTCCTGCTCCCATTTTTGCGGTACTGGGAGTTGAACTCGGGACCTCAGAGACTGCAGTGCAGCACTCTACCAACTGAGCTAAATCCCAGATACCTAATAGTAGATACCTTTTATATTACCTAATAATAGATTGCCTGCAGCTGTAGCCCTGTGGCATTCGATCCCGTCAGATCTCAGAAGCTAAGAAGGGTTGGGACTGGTTAGTACCTGGATGGGAGACCGCCTGGGAACACCAGAAGCTGAAGGTTGGGAGAAGGACCTGGCAATCCCCTCCCAAAAATCAATCTGCCATTGAAAACCCTATGAACAGCAGAGAAGCCCTGACAATAGTGTTTCCCCTATTGTACAGAGGGTCGCTATGAGTCGGATACTGACTCAACAGCACCTAACAACAATAATAGATACCTATTATATCTACTCTCAATTATGAGGCATAGGGCTTTTTCTATGGTCTTTATGTTTGTTGTTATTAAAACATTAAATATCTTTACTAAACTTTATTTCCTTGCTCTATCTGTTACAGGAAGTGATATGCTAAAAATCTTTTCTTGAGCCGGGTGTAGTGGCTCACACCTGTAATCCCAAAGGCTCTAAAGGCTGAGGCAAGAGATCACAAGTCCAAGGCCAAATGCAGGCTGAGTAACCTAGTGGTATCCTGTCTCAAAATACAAAGTAAAAAAATTGGCTGATAGTGTGGCTCAGGGGTTGTTGTTGTTGTTGTTAGGTGCTGTTGAGTCATATTCAACTCATAGCGACCCTCATAGGGTTTTCAATGGCTGATTGTTTCGGAATTGCCTCGGGAGTGGATTGCCACATCCTTCTCCCTTTTTTGTGGTGCTGGGAATCAGACCCGGGACCTCAGAGATAGCGGAATGGCGGTCTACCAACTGAACTATATCCCAGCCTTGACTCAGGGATAGAATGCTTGAAAGAAGCATGTATGAGGCCCTGGGTTCAGCCTCTGAACCATATATATATATATATATATATATATTTTTTTTTTTTTTTTTTTTTTTTTTTTTTTTCCTTGCAGTCGTTCTTTTATTTCTCACACCTTTCAGTCAATATTTACACTTTGTATTTGAGGCTATGTTATTAGGTGCATAAAATTTCAGAATGTATTTTAAGTGAGTTGCTTCTTGTTCATTATTTAACTTTTTACTTTTTTTCCTACAACTCCTTGGGAGTTGACCCCAGGGACACACATGCTAGGCAAGTGCTCTACTCCTGAGCTGCATCCCCTCCCTCCCTCCTTTTTTTTTTTTTTTTTTTCCTTAGGACCCGGTCTCACTAGCAGACTGCTGCTGGCCTTTACCTTAAAATCTTCCTGTCGTAGCCCACAAGTCGCTGGGATTACAGGTGTGTGCCACAGTGCCTGACATTTAACTATGTTGTTTATCTCCAATAACTCTTGTTGCCTTCGACTCTTAGATGCCCAACATTGGTATAGTCTGTTTTGTTTTGTTTTGGGGTAGTATATATCTGGCTTTGCTTATTTGATTCTTTACTTTCAATTTTTCTGTGTTAGTAGGGATTTGCTATAACCAGAATGCAGCAAGAGTTTTTTAAATACAATTTTAATTGAAACTTCATTTGTATTTGTTAGAACTATTACTATATTGCATTTATTTCTACCATACTACTTTTGCAGTACTTATGTCTCCTTTCTTCTAGTAAATTATTTGTTTTCACCATCCCTCCCTTTTATTTTCAACTCATTTTAAAGTTTTATGTCCACTTTTATTTTTTTAGGAATTGCCCTTAAATTTTCAAGATGTGTCTTTGAACTAAAACCAAAACGTAATTAATATCCTTACTCTTTTCCCAGACATCACCAGGATTTAAGAATGCATTTTGAAACTTCCATAACTTCCATAACTTACTATTTTCTCCAGTAGTTTGGTTACAATATTGTTTTAATACCTTCAAATTTTTCATTATTTTTGTTGTTGTTGCTGTTATTTGACATAGTACTTTATATATTTAGCCAAAAACTTATACATTTCTTCATTTTCTATTTATTCTTGCAACTTGATCTTTCCTTCTGAGCACAATTTTCTTCTCCCTGAAGAGGAAAATTAAATGATTCTTTCAGTGAGAGTCTGTTGAGATGAACACACTCTCCAGGTATTCCCAAGCCAATAAATGAACATAAATTTGAGTCTTTGGGCTAGGACTATGGGTTTTATTTTATTTTATTTTATTTTTTCTAATCTTTTTCACTGAGGTTCCTGACTTTTAAGGGCATCAATTTGCATGGGGATCCCAATTCCCACTTTCCATAAGCAGTAGGTCCAAGGCCACATCTTGTGCCTATAAGAAAGTTAAACTTAAGTCCCCATACTCCAAGGAACACTTGGAGCCAGCGCTTCAAACCACATGCTCAGAGCTATTTTCAGTTCTGGATATTTCTTTGAGAAATGCTTTCTTGAGCAGTCAGCTCTTCACTTTAAAGAATATTTGTTCAATTTTACCCACACTTGTAGTTCTTTGGAGGAGGATTCTCAATGTAATGTTGTCATTTTTGTTGTTAGATGCTCTCAAGTCAGTGTCCGACTCATAGCAACCCTACGTACAACAGGTGAAACAGTATTGTTAACGCTTCTCTGCATTAATAGAGATGGTTTTTTGGGAGTGGGTTGCTGGGTCCTTCTCCCAAGCCTATAGCACCTGGTGTTCCCAGGTGGTCTCCTATCCAAGTACTAACCAGGCCCGACTCTGCTTAGCTTCTGAGATCTGATGGGATGGGAGACCACAGTGGTACGGCTGCAGATATAATAGGTCCACAATATTACCAAAGATTGTCTTATGTCTATAGTTTACCTTACAAAAATTTCTTTTTCTGGGCTAGGAACATATTTTTAAATTAAGCCTCTCTCTGTGACATTAATATATAAAACTTATCTTTCTTCCTAAAGATTTCAGTAGCCTCACATGATGGCTCACACCTGTAATCCCAGCAACTCAGGAGACAGAGGCAGGAAGATTGAAAGTTTGAGGCCAGAGGCAGCCTACATAACTTAGTGAGATCCTGTGTCAAAATAAAAAATAAATAGAAAAGGGGCTTGGGGTGTAACTCAGTGGTACAATGCTTGCACAGTATGTATGAGGCCCTGGGTTCAGCCCCCTAGTACCACAAAAAAAAAAATCAATAATACTAAAATACTTTATAGTAAAATAAAATCTCTCAAAATAACTATTAGTAACAACCTTTAGCTAGGCTCTGTGGCACATACATATAATCCCAATTCAGGAGGCTGAGGCAGAAGGATCACAAGCTTGAGGCTAGAGATACCCTGCACAATTTAGCCAAGACCTTGTCTCAAAATAATAAATGTTAGCAAGCGGCTGGTGGTGCAAGTCCGTGGTGCATGGGTAAGGCCCTGAGTTCAATCTCCTAGGACTGCTAAATAAATAATTAATAAATCACAACTTTTAGGGCTTATAATATAGCTCAGTGGTAGAATGCTTGTCTAGCATGTGTGAGGTCCTGGGTTCCACTCCCAGAGGCACCAAAACAAAACAAAACTTCTACACTGAGCAGTACATGTCTCTGTGTCTCTCAAAAACAATACAAAGGAAAACCAGGCATGATGGTGCACGCCTCTGAGCTACTTAGTGAGACCCCGCCCACCCCACAGACACACACAAAAGAAAGAAGCAAAGGTCTCATTTTCTTTGATGAGCTTCTGTTACAGTTTTCCTTTCCTTTCATAGGCACAATTTCAGAGGCAGGTTACAAGTCCATCATTGCTAATATGAAGTACAGATCCACTGTGAACATTTAGAATTCTCAATAGTTAATAGAAATAAGATTTTTTTCAGCTGGGCATGGTGGTGCTTGCCTACAATCCCAGCAGTCAGGAAGCTGAGGCAGGAGGATGGCCAGTTCAAGACCTGCCTGGGCTATGTAGTGAAATCCTGTCAAAAAAAAAAAAGAAAAAAAGAAAGAAAAAGGAAAAAAAGAAACAGAGAGAGAGAGAGAGAGAGAGAGAGAGAGAGAGAGAGAGAGAGAGAAAGGAAGGAAGGAAAGAAGGAAGAAAGGAAGGAAGGAAGGAAGGAAGGAAGGAAGGAAGGAAGGGAAGGAAGAAAGAAAGAAAAGGGAAGGGGAAACAAGAAAGAAAGAAAAGAAAGAAGATGTTTCTCTGCATTAGACAGGCAAACAATCAATAGTTTACAAGTTCTGGCAAGTTCTTTTGCCAAGAACCTCATGTACTAGTGTCACTGTTTGAAATATATATTACAAACGGTTGAATGCATTAAAGACATGCTACTTTTCAGAAGATCTTTAGTAATCAGTTCTTTAACAGTAAGTTATATATAGTTTCAGTCTCCAAAGGACCTAATTTTACCTGTCAAACACAACCACAGACAAATTCGTGCAAGATGTTGTGTAGTTGCTATTGTTGTTTTAATCAAAGTATCTGTAAAATGATACTCTTGGACCCAATTCTCCCTTTATGGCTAAGGAAAAACAATGATAAAGTAAAAACAAAAACAGAAAAGCTCCCCTGTGGATGTGCCCCTGTAGTGATCAAAGTAAAGGGAAGACTTTGCTAAGTCAGGAAAGTCATCCTCAAGGGTTCGGGTGGCACTGCAGAAAAATCACCATAGCGAAATATATTGGGATTTGCCTCCCTGTTTCCCACATTAGGCAAAGTAGACATATGCAGAGCTGCTCATCTGTGCTTTTTATTATTGCTCTGATCAGTATACTAGATATAAATGTAGAGTGTAACAAAGACTTACAAAGCACTCAGGTGTACACAAGACCTACATCAAGAAACAGCTTGTGAAGGTTGTCACAGAGCAGCACCCCGACATTTGTCTTTCCTCCTAGCTCTTCCCTCCCTCACTTTAGAGACTGCTGCTCTTCTGATGTTTGAGTAATGATTTTTTTGCTCTTGACTTTCCCCATGTATGCATTCTAAACAACATAGAATCATTTTACCTATTTATGAACTTCACATAGAACTTTAAATAAAATCACAATGTCTGTATTCTTTGGGGAATTATTTTTCCCTTGGCATTGGTTCCTTTTGGTTGTTGCGTGTAGCTGCAATTAATTTACTAGGGTTGCTACATAATAATCACTCTATGACTATATCATGATTGGCTGATGAATACTATTGTTGCTGTGCCATATTTAATGACAATAGCTTCCTCCAAGTCTTCTGTGCTTAGCATTGTGCTCCCCAATCTCTGCAGTCCAGGAGTGACCATCTAGCACTTTAACTACTTCGAAGTACCATATGTTACTTTTGTCTTTGTTACTCAAGAAAGTCTGAAGTTGTTTATACTTTACTTGAAATTCTTGGAATGCAAAGAGTTGCTTGGTTATTAATAAACTATATACATATATATATATATAGATATAGATATAGATATACACACATTTTTTGTGTGTGTGTGTGTGTGTGTGTGTGTGTGTGTGTGTGTGTGTATGTGGTCCTGGGGGTTGAACCCAGGGCCTCACACTTGCATGCTTTGCAAGTGCTGGACCACTGAGCTGCACCTTCAGCCCATTTTTTTACTTTTTGGGACAGGGCCTTGCTAAATTATGCAGACTGCCTCTGGTCTCAAACTTGCGATCCTCCTGCCTCTGCCTCCCAAGTCACTGGGATTACAGGCGTATGCCACCATGTCCAGCTCTGAACAATATTTTAAAAGTCATTTTTTTCACCTGTCATCACAGCACTCAGATATGGCACCTAGTGAGTGGTCAGCAAATTTTTGTGGGTGGTAATACTGATGAGGTCTGGCCAGTCCCCAGTACTTCAGAACAGAATTCTGAGTTAGATATATTTGAAGCACATTTTTCTTTTCCACACTGCACTGAATAATTAAAGTTAAAATAATCACTTTCTGTTGCTATGAATTTGAGTTCTCTGAGTACCACAAACAAGTGGAGTCACAGAAATTATCCTTTTGTGATTGGCTTATGTCACTTAGTGTATTTTCCTCACATGGTGTAGCAGGTGTTAGAGTTTTCTTCCTTTTGAAATCTGAGTAATATTCCACCATATGTGTAGACCACATTTTCTTTACCCACCCTTTGATGGATATTTGGGTTGCTTCACATTTTTGCTTCTGCTAGCAATGATGAATAATGAACATCGATGTACTCTTCAAGTCTCTACTTTCAATTTTTTTTGACATTGTGTTGATTTTTCATTGCTGAGAAATACCTGAAAGAAACAATTTAAAGGAGGAAAGAGTTATCTTGGCTCATGGTTTCAGAGGTTTTACTCCATGGTTCACTTCCTCCATTGTAGTAGGCTTGTGATAAGACAGAACATCATGGCTGCATGAGCATGTGGTAATGGAGGCTGCTTACCTCTTAGCAGCCAAGAAGCAGAGAGCAGATGGACAGAGAGAAAGGAGCAAGGGACAAGATACATCCTTCAAAGGTATGCTCCCAGTGACCTACCTCTTCCAACTAGGCCCCGCCTCCTACCATTTCCATCACCTCCCAATAATGCCATCAAATTATGAATCCATCAGTGGATTCAACCATTCATAAAGTCGGAGTCTTCATGATCCAATCTTTTCCCCAAAACCCTATCTCTGAACATTATTTGCATTGGGGACCTAGTTTTCAATATGTGAGCCTTTAAGGGGACATTTCATATCCAAACCATAACAGATATATACCCAGAAGTAGGGTTGCTGAATGTCATGGTAGTTCTATTAATTTTTTGAGAAACTGCCATATGTCTTGCACAGTGGCTGAACTTTCCCACTAATAGGGCACCAGGATTTCAATATTGCCAATATTTGTTATTATTTGTGTTTTTATAGTAGTTATCCTAATGAATGGGCTGGGATTTAGCTCAGTTGGTAGAGTGCTGCACTGCAGTCTCTGAGGTCCTAAGTTCAATTCCCAGCACGGCAAAAATGGGAGAAGGGCCTGGCAATCCACTTCCAAGGCAATCCTGAAACAGTCAGCCATTGAAAACCCTATGAGGGTCGCTATGAGTTGGATACCGACTCGACGGCACCTAACAACAACAACAACAACAACCCTAATGAATGAGGTAGATCTGACTGTGGTTTTGACTTACATTTTCTTGATGACTAGTAATGTTGAACATTATTTCATGTATTTAATGTCCATTTGCATATCTTCTTTGGGAAAATATCTATTCAAATCCTTTTCCTATTTTTAATTTGTTGTTGTTGTTGTGTTGTAGGAATTCGTTACACATAATGGATATGAAGGCTTTACCAGATATGTTGTTGTTGTTGTTAGGTGCCGTGGAGTCACTATCCGATTCATAGCGACCCTCATAGGGTTTTCAATGGCTGACTGTTTTGGGATTGCCTTGGGAGTGGATTGCCAGGTCCTTCTCCCATTTTTGTGGTGCTGGGAATCAAACTTGGGACCTCAGAGACTGCAAAGCAGTGCTCTACCAACTGAGCTAAATCCCAGCCCCTTACCAGATATACGATTTGTAAATATTTCTTCCATTCCATAGGTTGTCCTTTCATTTTGTTAATTGTGTCCTTTGTCCTTTCATTTTATTAATTGTGTCCTTTGATATGCAGAAGTTTTAATTTTTGATATAGTCCCACTTACTTGTTTTTTCCTTTTGTTATCTGTGCTTCTAGTGCTATATCCAAGAAACCATTGCCAAATCCAAGATCATAAACACTTTCTCCTATTTTTTTCTAAGAATTTTATACTTTTATACCTTACATTTAAATCTTTGATCCATTTTGAGTTGATTTTTGTACATGGTATAAGATATGCCTTCATCTTCATTCTTTTGCACATGAATATCCCATTTTCCCAACACTATTTGTTGAGACTATCTTTTCCCCATTGAACAATCTTGATATCCTGTCAAAAATCACTTCACTATATACACAAGGGCTTATTTTTGGTCTTTCTATTCTGTTCCATTGGTCTGTACATGTATCTTTATACCAATACCACATTGTATGGGTTACTATAGCTTTGTAGGAATTCTTAAAATCAGGACTTAGGGGACTTACAACTTTTTATAATTCTCTTTTACAATTGTTCTGGCTATTCAAGGTGTTTCAAGATACCATGTGAAGTTTAGACTATGACCTGTTTCTTTTGCTCAAATTTATACTTCCAAATTTCTGCCAGGTTGCATTTAGTGGGATTTTCCAGAGCCATATTCATCTATTCTACTTCTGCTGGCATTTGGGTCTTTTCCTTTGAGACTACTGTGAACAATGCTGCTATATGCCTTTTTACATATATTTCTTTTCACTGTTTTGTAGTAGTTTCTCTAGGATATATGCCTGGGAGTGGAATTAGTATGTTTATCTTCAACTTTGCCTGCAGCGGTAGCCCTGTGGCATCCGATCCCGTCAGATCTCGGAAGCTAAGCAGGGTCGGGCCTGGTTAGTACCTGGATGGGAGACCGCCTGGGAACACCAGAAGCTGTAGGC
>VMDO01035659.1:0-15862 GCA_007922755.1 Pedetes capensis | reverse complement strand
TACCCACTCCTGAAACAATTGGCCAATGAAAACCCTATGAATAGCAGAGAAACACTGACAAGAGTACCAGGCATGGCACGGTGTTGGGTAACATTTTGTTCTGTTGTACACAGGTTCACTAAGAGTCAGCCTTGACTCAACAGCATCTAACAATGACATATTTTGCTTGCATATTAAATACCACCTAAAGTATTCTCCACTTTCCCAGAGTCACATGTTTGCTTTTATTTTGGGCTGAAAGTCATTGCCCTCTCTGTGTGGCTTTCATTTTCCTCTAAGGCGAGAGGCAGGAGGATGAAGAGTAGGTCGCAGTCTTCTTTGCCTTAAGAACCCCAGCCCAGGTGGGACGTGCGTGTGGCAAATGGTTCCATGTTGCAAGGCGTTGACAGTTGTCTCACCATCTGGCCACTCTAAAAGGAATATTGACATTTAGGTTTATTAAGGATCCTTTTAGAAGTTTGCAGTAGAGAGCAGTGGGGGCTGTGGGAGAATGGAAAGCGGAGGACACCCTTGAACTAGGGAAACTCCTAACATTATGCAGCCCAGGATGGGCATATCTTGGCTCCTCCCAACCCCAACAAAATTTGGAAGTTTAAACTTTTGGTGGAAAATATCCCAATACTTCATCTCATTAAAAAAACTTAGCATCTAATTCAACTCTAAAATTAAAAGAAAAATCACTGTATCAGTGAGCACCGTGCCTATGGGCCCTGGGTCACCAGCCCAGGTTTTCGGGACTGTGTGGCCTTTCGCCTTTGTAGTTGATCACGCGGTCACTCTTACTCATGTCTTCCTTCCGTGAATTGCCAATATTTACTGACTCAAGTCACACTGACCTAGCAATCATTTCTTTTATTGCTTTGCAGGTTCTCCGACGGTTTCATCTTTGTGTTTCCCCTTGTAATCTGATTTGGGGTCTTAGTGGCAGGCCATGCAGGAAAAGGCTCCAGAGAGGGTCGCCTGATGGGAAAGTCACAGGGAGGACACGAAAGTCTGTAAGGCACACTGGGTGGGGCAGGGATGTGAGCGGCTTGCAGCACAGACCATTTCCCCTCCCTGGGGTGCTTTCAACTACCTTGTCATTCTCTCCATCTGGTCTACACCTCCTAAAGTTCAACTTTACCATTTCCTGTCCAGACCACTGCCGATCCCCAGACTCCCCACCTGCAACCCCTCGAGCTCTCTGGTCTCCCCAAGGTCTTTGAAATCACAGCAGCCAGAATAAGCTGATTATTTTACATAATCCACCCTAAACCATTGCAGGGCTTTGCCCTACTCTTAGGATGAGCCCCAAGTCCTTGGTGAGGCCTAAGGACCATATGGTTGAGACCTCTCCCTTCTCGGTCCTCTCTCTTACATCTCCTTTATCTTCTCTATTTCTTGCCTTTTAGTTTCTCGAATCTACTGCTGCCTCCTGTCCCAGGGCCTTTGTACATAAGACTCTGCCCTTAAAATCCTTCTCATGTATCAGGTTTCATCATGAGCCTTGGTTCTTTAAGGAAGCCTTTCCCAGACTCCAAAGCGGGGCCAGATATTCCCACCATCTCTGGGACCCCAAGCAGGATTTTTTGCCTGTTTTCTTTACCACTTCGAGCAGATTTCATAATCCCTAGCAAGAAATAGACAATAAACGTTTGATCAAAGAATGAATAAAGAACTGCAGGAAGGGTATGATTCAGGTGGATCTGTTGGGCCCCTCTGTCTAAAAATATTCTATCTCCTGAAGACTCTACCAGAAGAGGAGGGCTTTACTTTTACAAGAGAAATAGATTTACAATGCAAGTCTTCCAGGAGCAAGGGTGTGTCCTTCTACAGTCCCTTCCTGGGAACAGAGCTTAAGGGTTGTTGTTGTTTGTTGTTAGGTGCCGTCAAATCAGTGTCTAACTCATAGTGACACTACATACAACAGACAAAACAGTGCTGTCTGCTTCTCTGCTACTCAAAGAGTTTTCAGTGGTTGATTGATTTGGGGGACTGGGTTGCTGGGTCCTTCTCCCAAGCCTACAGCACCTGGTGTTCCCAGATGGTCTCCCATCCAAGTACTAACCAGGCCTGACCCTGCTTAGCTTCCGAGATCTGACAGGATAGGATGCCACAGGGCTACAGCTGTAGGGGGTAAGGTCCCATAGCTATCTAATAGATGGCAGAGCCAGAATTGAAACCTAGGCAGCCAGTGTCCCCAGAGTGATTGGTCTCAAACTCTATATTACTCTGCCTCTTAATTCTGAAGATGATTAAATACTTGCATGCATTGCATTCTGCAGATCTGAAAACATCTGTTATAAACCAGGCACTTCATGAAAGGATGCAAAGGGGAAAATATCAATTCCTTGCACATGTAGTGTGGTTAAGAACGTGCTTTCTTGATAATCCAACAATCCTCTTCACAGATGTGGTCGCCTGAAAGCCAGAGGACTCACATTTCTCTTTCAAGGTTCACCACTAGAATGAATTTGACCCTGGACCTGGAAGTGCTCCCCATAGCCCCAGTGTTATTTCTAACCCAATGCACTTTCTTAAAATACTAGGGATCAGACATACAGACATGTGATAAGAATATACCAACAGAACAATGATTTGTGCTTTCCTAGAACACATAGAATACCATGGGTAGTTGTAGATTACTGTTATGTGACAGACTAAATGCCATTATCCTAACCAAAATTCTTACCTCCTTCATGAGCTTACCTGGAGAGGAGGGGCGGTGCCATTGTTAATTTTGTGTTGACTTGATTGGGCTATGGGACGCCCAGATAGTTAGTAAAACATTATTTTTGGTGTGTCTGTGAAGGTGTTTCCAGAAGAGATTAGCATTTGGGTTGGCTGACTGAGTAAAGAGGATACCCTCACCCATGCAGGTTGCTGTTGTTGTTAGGTGCCGTCGAGTCGGTATCCAACTCATGGCCACCCTACATACAACAGGGGAAACACTATTGTCAGTGCTTCTCTGCCTTTCACAGGGTTTTCAATGGTGGACTGATTTTTGCGAGTGGGTTGCCAGGTCTGTCTCCCACTCATGCAGGTTGTTGTTGTTGTTAGGTGCCGTCGAGTCGGTATCCAACTCATAGCGATCCACATAGGGTTTTCAATGGCTGACTGTTTCGAGATTGCCTTGGGAGCAGATTTCCAGGTCCTTCTCCCATTTTTGCGGTGCTGGGAATTGAACTCGGGACCTCAGAGACTGCAGCACAGCGCTCTGTCAACTCAGCTAAATCCCAGCCCTCTCATGCAGGTAGCCCCATCTAATTGTCAAAGGGCTGAACAGGACCATAGGGCAAGGCAGGTTGGATCCTCTCTCTCTGCTTGAGCTGAGACACCCGTCTTCTCTCGCCTTCCGGCCTGGGTGCTCCTGTTCCCTGGCGTGTGAACCCAGACTGGGGTTTACACTGTGGGTTCTCCTAGTTCTCAGGCATTCAGGCTTTGGCCTGAAACCTCATCACCAGCTTTTTTCCCGTTTGCAGACAGCAGATCATGAGACTTCGAAGCCTTCATAATCACGTGAGCCAATTCCCATAATAAAACTCTTACTGGTTCTGTTTCTCTGGAGAATCCTGGCAGACACAGGGAGTGTGGTTTTTCAAAAGTGTAAATCCAATGCATCTTGTGAAATGCACCACTATACTGGCTAGGATTTCTATTCAGAAAAAAGTCAAGTCCTGAACTTCATAATATTCGATAGCTAGCCTGTACCCTAGTTTATAAAAATAACTCCAGGTCCACATTCTGCGCCCTTATGGGTTTATTTGCCCACTGCAAAAGTTGCCCCTTTATAAGGAACTCTCATTAAAATGCCCGGTGAGTGACATCAATAAATTTATCCTTCGGAGAAGCAGAGCCTGCTGGCGCTGTAATGACAATTGGCAATGGTCTTAGGGTGTTCTTAAGGCATTGATTAACCCTCACCTGCCAGAAATCATTAGCAAACGGCTTGCTATTTTCTGATAGTTTTAAAAGGAGGATAACTGTTAGTAAATAATCATTGGCTGCCTTCCCAGGGGGAAAGCCAGCTCAGAGGAGCTCTGAGAAAGCACATTGGTTTATTTTTTAGTGTATTTAGGGAGGAATGGCAATTGCATTCCAAGCAGCTAATTATAGGATAAGTGTGCCTATTTAGCCAGGCAGCGAGCATGTCAACTCTGCACAGCGCTAGCACATTCCATGTATTTTCTGCTCTCCAGATAATTAATAGGATCAAAATATTACTGTCAGATTCGAGGGGAAAATTAACACATTATCTTAATTGTCTTTTCTACTCAGGTATGAGACATTACCATTTCAAAAAGGACTCGTCTAATACACTGGAATTTTAAACTGCAATTCCTGAAAATGTCCTTAATCCTTTTCCAAACTCTGATCTAACTCTTGCGATATCTTTGGACCTTGACGTCTCCGTTTTATTTTCGAAAGATTTCAAGCTGGTTGCAAAGGGTGCTACAATGGACTGGGGACAGCTTATACTGCCCTCCAAGAGCCCGCTGCTAAATTTTCAGAAATTTTGTGAACTGGGTTGTTGTTGTTGTTGTTAGGTGCCGTCGAGTCAGTATCCGACTCATAGCGACCCTCATAGGGTTTTCAATGGCTGACTGTTTCGGGATTGCATTGGGAGTGGGTTGCCAGGTCCTTCTCCCATTTTTGTGGAGCTGGGAATCGAACTCGGGACCTCAGTGACTGCAGAGCAGCACCCTACCAACTGAGCTAAATCCCAGCCCGTGAACTGGGTTAGACACAGCTAATATTAAAAAGCAAACTTCATAAGCTTACAACTAAAGAAATTATGTCAAGACAAAGGAAATAAATACTTAAAACCAGGGTGTCAAAATCACAAAAAATTGAGTTCCAATCTGGATGCAGTTTCAATACACTAAAATCTAAAGGATTCCGGTTCCTTTGGGATTGGGACTTAAAATGTCAATCCTGTTTGTAGATAGATGAATAATATTTTCAATTATTTTTAAGTAAGTAATGATACAAAAAAATTACAATTTGAACATGAACCCAATTTTTCACTGGGTTCAAGTTCAGAATCTTTTACAAAACGTTTGAACTGGACGGAACAAGTTCAGGGTTTGGGTTTGGGTTTGATTTGAAGCTCAGCTATCCAGACATATTTAAACCCGAACCCAGTCCAAATCCTAACCCTCTAGATTTTAATTTATTGAACCTGCACCTGAACCAACACCAAATCTTTCATGGGTTTGAAGCCCTGCTTAAAACTCATCACTTCATATTGTTTTGCTGCAATTTACTATTACATATATTCTTGAAGTTGAGCTGTTCTATTTACATGGTGGGCCTGCAGCTGTAGCCCTGTGGCATCCGATCCCGTCAGATCTCGGAAGCTAAGCAGGGTCGGGCCTGGTTAGTACCTGGATGGGAGACCGCCAGGGAACACCAGGTGCTGTAAGCTTGGGAGAAGGACCAGGCAACCCACTCCCAAAAATGAATCCACCACTGGAAACCCTATGAACAGCAGAGAAGCACTGACAATAGTGCTTTGCCTGTTGTATGCAGGGTCACTATGAGTCAGATACCGACTCGTATGCACCTAACAACAACAACAATCTGCATGGTAGAAAATCTCCTCCTTGGTGAATCAGTGCTACATCAATGACATCACACATCACATTGGTAGCATGAAATTAGCCACATGGAGGTATTTGCACCCTGGAAATTAGCAAATGACTACAAATCAGGGCTTTTTTGATTGTGTAGACCAAGAGCTGGTAAACTATGGCTTCTAGACTCACTGGCTATTTGATAAATTCTTTATTTTTGAGGCAGGGTCTCGCTATGCAGCCCAGGTTGGCCTTGAGCTCGTGGTTCTCCTCCCTCTTTCTCCCAAGCACCACCACGCTGCCCATTGCCTCGTTGTCGTTAGGTGCCATCTAGTCGGTATCCGACTCATATCGATCCTCATAGGCTTTTCAATGGCTGAGTGCTTCGGGATCGCCTTGGGAGTGGATTGCCAGGCCCTTCTCCCATTTTTGCGGTGCTAGGAATTGAACTCGGGGCCTCAGAGACTGCAGCGCAGTGCTCTACCCACTGAGCTAAATCCCAGCCCTCGCCCATTGCCTATTAGCAAATAAAGTTCACTGGCACATTTGCTTATCTATTGCCTGTGGCTGCTCTTGTGCTACCACAGCAGAACTGAGCAGTTCTTTCAGAGACTGTGTGTTCTGCAAGCCTAAAATATTTACTCTTAGGCTCTTTACCTGGGCTGGGATTTAGCTCAGTGGTAGAGTGCTGCGCTGCAGTCTCTGAGGTCCCGAGTTCAATTCCCAGCACCACAAAAACAGGAGAAGGATGTGGCAACCCACTCCCGAGGCAATCCTGAAACAGTCAGCCATTGAAAACCCTATAAGGGTCGCTGTGAGTCGGACATGACTCGACAGCACCTAACAATAACAACAACAACGGGCCCTTTACAGAAAAGCTGCTGGTCTATGCTCTCGATTAAGAAAAAGTGATAATGGTGATAATGCAGCTAAAACATATATTTGTGCAGCTGTTACATTTAGGATCAGCTTGAATAGCCGAAGAGAACTGGGCTGCTGGCATCCGGCGTGGCTGTTTCTAGCAGTTTGGACGATGTCACTCAATCACTCAGCTTTGCTTTCCTCTCTGTCAACGTCCTTTTCAGGCATCTTTATCACGATGTGATAAACGGTTTCTCTAAGTCCTCAAGTGATATTCCAGCTATAGTTTAGCAACTCCAGCTAAGAGAACATCATTTTCGCTGTAGTGACAGCAGCAAAAGCCCTGTGTTGTAGTAGGTTCTGTGACTCAGGTGCTGACAGGTAAGATAAGGCGCCTTG
Organism: Pedetes capensis; assembly: GCA_007922755.1. NCBI lineage: Eukaryota > Metazoa > Chordata > Mammalia > Rodentia > Pedetidae > Pedetes > Pedetes capensis. The sequence continues at coordinate 9,047 of VMDO01035659.1, read as the reverse complement.
ATTGGCTAGGCCTGAGATATGGGGGAGTCGGGATCAGCACGGGTCCCACCCCAATGCCCTGAGAGCAAACAGCGTGGTCCTCCAAGAGAAAATGAGATCCTTGTTAGAGAATGAGGATGCTGGGCAGCCAGAAAACAGCAGGTGTGGGCTGTAAACCTCATTTCAGCCCTCACTGCTGGAAGAGGAGTCCTGGGCCAGAACCCGGGCATCACTTGCAAGCTTATTAGAGATGGAGGGTCTAGGTGCCATCTGAGACCTACTGGACGAGAACCTACATTGGATAAGATCCCCAGTATATGTATAGATTTTATGGTATGGCAAGTTTCACTCTGCAGGAAACCGAAGCTCAGAAGGTTCAATGACTCATCCACTGTCACCCAGGTGAAGTGCTAGGAAAACTCTACTCGGTGCTCCATTCTAAGCACCAGCCCATTGTCCTCGCTGCCAGCCCAGTATACCTACCACCTCATATCCCCGAAATCTACTGCTCTGGGGGCTCTCGCTGACTCCTCAAGCTGAAGCTATCTTGAATTCTACACCCTGTCAGGAAAGAGGTTCCAAGGTAAGACCGGGAAATAAAAAATAATCCGGTGTTTCCGCCAGGATCCTGGCTTTAGCGCTCAATTGCAAGAAACGCGAAGTTCGACTCCTAAACTCCTGTGTACACACGTGGTTGCTGTTACACTGGTCCTGGGCACCGGCTGCTCTTGTTTTATTTATGTTGAGCTAACACTGAACCCTGTGTATTTTCTTCATCGTCATTCACCATCATCATCCTAACAACAAGAATGAACATAATGAATAGGTATTCTTAAAAGCCAGCAGTGCCCCTTACTACCCTTGGGGCCGGCCTGGAAATGCACAAACGTTGGGCCTCTCCCGGATTTCCTTACATGTTGACATCAGAAATGACACACATGGTTAACAGATTTTCCACATGTTTTTCTTCTTGGCTGACATCTCCCCACTCAATCAGGGGGAAGGCTGTGATCAGAGAGGGTGTTGACTGACCGAGTAGAGGGCATGAGCCTTCGTGAAAACACGGGGATGACAGCTTATATAAATATCCTGACACTTTTTTTTCCCATTCTCCTCCGCCCTTAAATTCTCTCTTTTGTTTCTTCTTTGAGCTTAAAATTAATATTTTCTTTGTGGACGTGTACTATCCCCGCATACCTCAGCACTCACTCAAGCAGCTTGCTAGCATTTCCAACTTCATTGGATCTCTTTCTGCCACTGCCCATGTGGAATGCTTCTGCCGTGGGTTCCCAATCGATCTAATGTCAAAGGAACAAAAAAGACCATCTCTCCCAATCACATAGTGTAATATATTATTTCCTTTCGCAGGATAGGCGCCAAGATTCAGACTTAGGCTGACATTATTTTGGGGGCCAGGTCTACAAAGTCCCAATTATTTGGATAATTTGGGCAAACAGTCCCGGTCTCATCTGTCCAGATGAGTTGGCTAATTGCAGCTGTTTGGTTCTGACCTGGGGGTATTTTGGCTGTTCCAAAGCACACGGAAACGAATGATGTCATTTCCTTTGGAACAACATGAAAGTTGGAAAGGTTTTTAATACGTGCAATTTTCCCACTGATAACGTTTTACTTTCTAGACCGCCAGGAGTGGAAGATTTTACTGTGTGGACAGAAGTGAAATTATGTGTTTAGTTGATGGTCTCAGAAATTTGTCACATTATTATGCAGTGCACATTTCTAAAAACTGCTTCAATTACCAGAAGAGGTTGCAGAAATATTTCACAGTTATTAAGGGCCTGCAGTCATAGCCCTGTGGCATCTGATCCCATCAGATCTCGGAAGCTAAGCAGGGTTGGGCCTGGTTAGTACTTAGAGGGGAGACTGCCTGGGAACACCAGGTGCTGTAGACTTGAGAGAAGGACCAGGCAACCCACTCCCATAAAACAGCCATTGAAAACCCTATGAGTAGCAGAGAAGCACAATAGTGTTTTATCTGTTGTACATAGGGTCACTATGAGCTGGATACGGACTGGACAGCACCTAACAACAACAAGTAATTCCAACCAGCAGCAGGCTGACCTCAAGTTTGCTCAACACCACCCAAAAATCTTATGTTGTTGTCATTAGGTGCCCTCAAGTTAGTGTCAACTCATAGCGACCCTAAATACCACCAACGAAACACGACGGTTGAGTTTCTCTGCTATTCAAAGGGTTCTCAATGGCGAATTGTTTTGGGGGGAGTGGGTTGCCGAGTCCTTCTGTTAGTCCTGAGAGTGAGACTGGCTATCACGCTGTCCCTTTAAGAGCGCCACCTTTACCCAGGGTAAACGTAAAAATCTCCTTGCTTGGCCTCCATTCTAGGACCCACTTCTTCCTAGTATGGCGCTGAGCATTTGTCTTCCGGGCGAGCCAACCTCCCAGCCTCCTCAGGGACCTCGTTCCTAAAAGGTAACTCTCGAATCCTTTCTTAAAACGTGTTTCCGAGTCTTACCAGTCCTTCTGAGACTCCAAGGGAAGTAATTAGGTTCCCTGATGCCTGGGGTATTACAGGTCTTGCTACCAACTCTTCCTAGTCAAATTCTCCATTGCGTCCGGTCCCTATCTCAGGCCTAGGCTGTTATTGTTGTTGTTAGGTGCCATCGAGTCAGTATCCGACTCATAGCAACCCCGTGTACAACAAGGGAAACACTATTGTCAGTGCTTCTCTGGTGTCCATAGGGTTTTCAATGGCGGATTGATATTTGGGAGTGGGTTGCCGGGTCCGTCTCCCAAGCCTGCAGCACCTGGTGTTCCCAGGCGGTCTCCCATCCAAGTACTAACCAGGTCTGACCCTGCTTAGCCTCTGAGATCTGACGGGATCAGATGCCACAGGGCTACAGCTGCAGGCTTAGGAGCCTCTGGTAAATATTGCTCAACTCATCTTTTCTGAGGCGCTCTAGGAGCAAGTCAAATTAGGAACTGTGGCTTTAAATCCTGATTTCGACTCTCCCGCTGTTTGAATTTCGGAGAGTACCTTCTTTTTCCTAACCCTCAGTGTCTCCATCTGTCAAGTAGAAAGCCTTGGCTAATGTTTGGGTTAAATCCAAACCCAAAAGATGAATGAATCCCAAGAGATTCATATACACTTCAACTTGGAATCTGGCTCTCCTCACCTCTCAAAAGGCTCAAATGATTACGCATTGCTAAGATCTAGCAACATCATGGCCAGTCTCAAACAAACAAGCCAACACACGAAACAGCACGGCGTTCCTTGCCCGTGGCATACATACAGCCTCCGTCTTTCCTCTGCAATGAATGTTTTTTGTCTCTGCTTCTGTCACTAGCTAAATATTTCTAACGAGGAAATTTCAACTCTGCTTTTCCCCTTGGTGGGCCAAGCTTTTGAACTGCAAATACAGGAGCACAGACTATTTATGCATTCCACTTCTCCTGTACATGTTTGTTTGGCTGGGAAAATAGAAGGTAAGGGACTATTTAAAGACATCTTTGAGGATAATATAAGGACACAAGGGGGCAGGAATAATAGGTTCACAGCACAGAAAATGGAGCCTGGGTAGAAGCTTCCAAGAGGTTTGCATGATTCGATTATGAAGTAGTATCCCAGAGGAAGGGCTTTGATCATCGACGCTAGAGACATTTTCAGCTTTGTTGGATTGTTTAAAAATCTCTTAGCGTGATTTTTACAAAACCAGAAGGAGATGCTGCTCGGTCTGGGATCCTTTTGGCATTAATTTCTTTCTCCTTTTTCCTCCACTTACTAATTTTGTTGAGTAATCATTATAATTGGGAGACGGACCTGGCAACCCACTCCCAAAAATCAGTCCACCATTGAAAACCCTATGAACAGCAGAGAAGCACTGACAATAGTGTTTCACCTGTTGTATGCAAGATCACTGAGTCGGATACCGACTCGACAGCACCTAACAATCATTATAATGAAGTATGTCAACAGATCCAGTCAGGATTTAGGAAAATCAATGACATGTTGTTTTCTAGAGTGTTATATAACCCAATCCGACAGCATTAGCTTCTGTATGAAGCAAAAATGTTTAACGTAGTACGCAGGAGTCAGGAGTGGCTGTGACTTTATCACTAACATTGGCCCCCTTGAACGCTTGAAAATTCCATTTTTGCTCTTTTTTCTCTATTTTTTTTGTCAACTGTTTTAAAGTAAAATAAAACACAGGAAAAAACACAAAAGAAATGTATGTAGAATTTTATATGACAAACATCCTTACAATTACCATACAGATAAAAAATATAACTCTCCCAGTCACCCCAGGTGACCTTTTGAGTGACCCATTACAATCACACATCCATCCCCACAAGCATCCTCATTATTTATTTATTTATTCATTTGTTCATTTATTATTATTTTTTTGTGGTACTGGGGGGTTGAACCCAGGACCTCACACTTGCATGCTTTGCAAGTACTGGACCACTTAGCTGCGCCCCCACCTCACTTTTTTACTGTTTAGACAGGGTCTCGCTAAGTTACTTAGACTGCCTCTGGTCTTGAACTTGCGATCCTCCTGCCTCTGCCTCCCGAGCTGCTGGGATTACAGGTGTGCGCCACCACGCCCAGCTTCATCCTCCCATTTGTAAGCATCCTTTCCTTATATTTACAAATAATTTTGTTGGTCAAGCAGACTTCTCTAGTCTCAGTACTTTAGTTGTGCACATTTTAAAAGAAATCGAAAAAACTTTCAAATCTCCTTTTATCTGTAGGTTCTCCCTCCATCTCTTTCTTTGCCTTAACCATTCTTGCTGAAGAACCTGGGCCATTTGACCTCAGAGTGTCCTGCCATCTGGATTTTGCCAATTGCAAATTCAGGGTGCAGTTCAGTACATCTCCCTACCTGCCAGTTCTCCTCAATGAAATCCAGATGCTACGCTGGACTTATGTTTGATCTTCTTAGGGAGAATGTGGTGGGTGGAGTGTTCTTTCATCAGGAAGCATATGGGTGTGCGTCTTTCCCTTTTCTGTGAGAATAGCCCCCACAGATATTCAATGCTTAAACACTCTCCTTCGTTTGGGTTTGCAAAAGGGTCATATCACTGTTTTAATTTTATTTTTTCATTTAATAGAAATATGAATACAAATAGGTGTTTCCCCTCAACTATATTGAATTCCCTTATGGCAAAGTGTGCACATGAAAAGTGGGACAAAGGCATAAATCTTCCCCTATTTTTTATTTTTCAAGATAATGGATTAGTTTCTTATCATCTCAAAGGTTAACCACTAGTGTTCCCTAAAAATACCAGTATGAATTATCATTGAAAAGTAGAAATAAATTGAATACCAGAAAGAAAGGGTTGAAGAAGGGGTCAGGAGAGGAGGAAGAGAGAGAGAGAGAGAAGGAAATAAATACTTAAGTGTAAGGCTAAGAAGACAAGCATGATATCTCTGTGGAAAACTATGAAAGACTAATGAAAGAACTCAGAGAAGATCTGAAATGGAGAAAAGTTTAATGTTAGTGGACTTTAGTTAAATCATAATGTATCAATATTGGTTCGTTCATTATAACAAATGTGATCATATCAAATACATCTTACTAATGTCAGATGTAGGGCTGGGGTTTAGCTCAGTTGGTAGAGCACTCCTCTGCACTTTCTGAGGGCCCAGGTTTGATCCCCCACACTGCAAAAATGGGAGAAGGATGTGGCAGTCCGCTCCTGAAGCAATCCCGAGAAATCAGCCATTGAAAAGCCTAGGATGGTCACAATGAGTCAGACCCAACTTGACAGCACCTAACAACAACAACAGCAATAGGAATTTGATTTTTCTTTTCAAAAGGAATTGACTGATGCTTACTATAAAAGTCAAAGACTTTTGTTGAAGTGGATCATCTTAATATCACAGTTGTTGTTGGGTGCTGTCGAGTCGTGTCCGACTCATAGCGACCCGCATAGAGTTTTCAATGGCTGACTGTTTGGGGATTGCCTTGGGAGTGGGTTGCCACGTCCTTCTCACAATCCTGAAACAGTCAGCCATTGAAAACCCTATGAGGGTCACTATGAGTCTAATATCACAGACGATGGCAGTATTATCCAGTGTAAATTATATTTCTGTATACCTCTTGTTTAATAGAATTTTCCCTTCTTTAGTTATGGTGTGATAGAGTTTTTTCTCTCCTCTAAAATCCCTTTTTCTGTTTTTTGTTACATCTAATTAGAATAATGGGAAACAATAAATCCTTTTAACTCCTTCTCCACTTCTGCTCTTAAAAAAAAAAAAACAACCCACTGTTTTCTACCATCACTTTAGGCTACTCTGAAATCTTCTGTATTATTTGTGGTGAAAGAATGCAGTGTGGTAAGATCATCAAAACTCCATATGGAATGGAAATCAGGGAGTAATTTTGTTCTCATCAAATAAGCACTCGATATCCAGTTATTATGCACTTTAGGGCTTTTGCTTAAGCCTAATAGTTGATATGCTAAAAAGTAATGTTCCAAAACAATGGAGATTTCCTTATGAAATGGTCAAGAGGTTAATTTCTGACCTTGGACCCTTTGGATAACTAGGTGAATGAGCTGATCCCAGATTCCACAGGAAAAACCAATGATGGGCACGTCAGCATGTGGCAGGAACCATGCGGGAGGACACCATGTTCCCTCTGTGCTCACCATAGCCTGCTAAAAGCAGTTTATATTGTTTCCTTCTTGCTGATGAGGCTCAAAGGCATGGGATTTCCCAAGGCCACTGTCCATTCAGTGAACTTTGTGGCTTAAGCTTGAGTTTCACTCATTCTGGAGCAAGTACCCTCGCCAATACGCATGCCCCAAAGGCAGGCTGGACACGCTTGGTCCAAATCAAGCAGGAGAATTTCAGGGCCTCCCAAGGCAAAGCACAAAGTGTCCTTGAATCGGTGGCGATGAAGACATTGCCTTCTGCCTGCTTCCTTACTACCATTGCTTACACGAGGCTAAGGCCGAGCCTCTCACCCCTGTCTGACACTTGTTAATCTCCCTTTTTAATAAAGGCACAGCAGCCTCAAGCGCATAGCCTTGGGCGAGCAATTATGTCCAAGTAGAATTTAATAGTATTGTTGTTTTTATCCTTGTATTCATTTTTATCGAGGCTTTGTTTTTATTCCAAGCGATATTAATTTCCCGTTCTAAAAGGCTTCCTTTTAAAATACGTCTATCAGGGTTTTTACAAGTGAGTCACTACAAAGAAAAATATTAAATAATAATAATACGTACCATGTGCAGGTAAAGAAACTATGTAAAGCTCATCTCAAAAGACTGAAGGGCTAGAAACTCTGCCTTCTCAATGCTGTACTTCACAATGGCTGTTGGAAACCAAGCCTATGTTGGATACAGAGGGACTTGGGGAAATATTGGCATCTGCATCTACCCTCCTGTCTTATGTTGTTGTTATTGTTGTTAGGTGCCCTCAAGTCAGTATCTGACTCATAGCAACCCTACATACAACAGAGGAAATACTATTGTCAGTGCTTCTCTGCTGTTCATAGGGTTTTCAATGGCTGATTGATTTTTGGGAGTGGGTTACCAGGTCCTTCTTCCAAGCCCACAGCACCTGGTATTCCCAGGCGGTCTCCCATCCAAGAACTAACCAGACCCGACCCTGCTTAGCTTCTGAGATCTGATGGGATCATATGCCACAGGGCTACGGCTGCAGGCTTTCCTGTTTTATAGGTACCACCTTTTGACGTTAGTATTTGCTCAGCAAATGTTCCTACAGGCCTTCAAATGACTCAACAGATATTTTTCCAAGACCTTGACTTTCATGAGCTCCGGGCTAGAGGCGATGATCAGATAGATGCATTAGGAACCACAATAGATGGAATGTGAGAAGTGAGGCATAGGCAGAGTACGGTAGAGTCACCATGCATGTGGAGTCACTTCTGGAAGTGGGGATCAGGAGGGCTTCCTGGAGGAAGAGGCAGGTTTCAAGGAGAGGGTAGTCCTTGATTACGTGGATGAAGAAATGATGAGAGACAATCAAAAAGAAAGGCATTACTAACAGAGACTAGAGGGTACAACCTTAGCTGTACAACCTTAGCTGGGCAAACAACTAGCATCATGGGAAATATGATTGGAAAGGTAGATTGAAGCAAAATCATCAAGGTCCTCACAAACAGGCAAAGAAAATGGGGATTATTTTGGAACTGAGGGAAATCCTTGAAGGCTCCTCAGTAGAGAATAGAAATTATTAGGATCAATCACCCATGAGACAAGGTGGCCCTAGGAACTTGCATTTCCCCAAATTTGCCCTTTGCTTATACATTAGGTCAGTCCCTTCTATGGCCTCATCTCTGTACTCAGAAGATATGTCCAAAATGCCTGTGGCGCTGTTTAAAATCCCATTGGTATAAATAAATCCCTTCTGGAACCCATGTTTTGTGTTGAACCCATTCTAAGAGGCAACATATTCAGTTCTAGAATGCTGCACTGTGTAGAGAGAGTCGGACTTTCAAGTATGAAGTTGCCCAGGTTTGGAGGGCTTGGGGATTTGGGGCTATGAGCACTTTTCTACCACAATAACAAAGATGAGAATTTCTCTGTTTCCTTCCTTTTGCCAGGCTCTTCACACACAGCTCACAGAGGGTCCTGCACCAGAAACTACATTTGTGGTAGAGTGAAACAACTCCAGGGGGTTTGTTTGTCAAGGTCGTAGAGAACTCTGTCTCCTTTCAGGTTATCAGTCTATTCACATCTGGATGCTAGAGGGGGAGGCTTCAGTTTCAAATTTTTGTGCACATGGGAGGCTGCTTTTCCCTTCCCCTGTTTTGTAATTCTGCATTGTGATCTCATCTTTAGTGAGACTTTATGTGTGGGAATCGTGTTGGGGCTGGTCTGTGAATATAACCTTCTAACATGGCTTTTTATGTCTGTCTGGTGGCCCTCCCTGGAGATATTCTCAGTTGAAGACCACTCAACCTGTAGGTTACAAGAAGAATGTCAAATGAGTAATAGCTTTTTCACTATTGCTAGAGTCCAATCTGACTCATAGTAACCCTAAGTATGACAGGATGAAACACTACCGAATCTATGCCATGCATATGATCTTTTTACGTTTGAACCCAATGTTGCAGTCC
>VMDO01035658.1:0-15863 GCA_007922755.1 Pedetes capensis | reverse complement strand
CTCACATCCATCAAGACAGAACACTGGACACATTGTAGGAGAGCTGCCAGGGGAAGTAGCAGGAGCCCCCAAAGTCCCTTCACTTTAAAGTTTGCCCTTCGATTGTTTACAAGGGCCAAGACTATAGCTCAGGGACAGGATGCCGCAGCTGGTCCAGCCACGTCCTGAGACAGGAAAATAACTAATCCTGTGGAAGCAAAGGCCCCTTCAGGGGCAGGCAGAGCCCGGCTGCAGGATAGACTGCGCCACCCCAGCACACCCAGCTGTGAAGCCCCTACAAGGCACGACTGGAGGGAGACTAGCAACCAGCAGGCACCAGCACCGAAAGGAGGTCTGGGCAGGTCTTCAGGGACCCACGGCTACTCACACAGATGACAAGGTAGAATGAAAACAAGGGACAGACCCAAGGAGGCTATCGATGTGGCAGAAAGTCAGGGCACACCACATCTTGGGCACAAGTAACCCACCCGACATATAAAGGCAGCCTGGGCTAAATGCAAAGGTAGGGAGAAGGCATGCCTTGCAAACACCAGTAGGAAGAAGTGGGATGACCGCAGGGACATCAGACATGTCAGAGCAAAGCATGTTCCAAGGATGAAGAGATCAGTTCACAGCAACACAGGAGCCAATTCATCAAAAGGTATCAAATTCTAAATATCTTTGTAGCTGACAGCAGAGCTTCAAAACACACAGAGCAAAGCCAACCAAAACACAAGGAAAAACAGGTTGACAGCTGGGTAAAGCCCTGATGACCTGGGGTCTTCACCCAGCCACCAACAACAGTGACAATAATCCAACAGGACCATGAGTGACTTAGCAACCAGGGACACACCCTGTGTACGAAACCCTTAAAACTCTGAGACACAAAAGAAGGCGTGCATACCAGGCCACAGAAATGCCACTTCTCCCTAATGGATCCACCAACCAACATCAGCCAAATTGCCACAGATGAGGGTAAAAACATGACAAAATATGTTCAAAGCCATAAATACCTGCAGCTACAAAGAAAACAAAAATGCTATAAGCCAGAGCTGCTGGAAAGTGAGCTCTCAGACCTTACAAAGCTGCAGTGACGTGGCTGTGTAGCTCAGTGGTAGAGTACTTGCCTAGCATTCCCAAGGTTCCAGGTTCAATGCTTGGCGCAGGGATTGGGGGAGGCAAAGGGGGCACTGAGAAAAGAAAATGCAGTGAAGAAAAGAACTATGAACCAAAGAATGAACAGGTGAACAAAATGGAGCAGAGGTTCTAGAAACAGACCCCGGAAACGTGATGTGCAATAAACCCAGCAACTGCCCATAACTGGGGCCAGAACACTGGGTATGTGAGGGAGAAAGTGAGGCAGTTTATTGCCTTGTTCTTAACAACAAATAAAAACCACATTTTTAGAAGAATCTCATTGTTCAAAACAGAATCATAGCAGTTCTAACAGAAAAAGCATAAGCACTGCTGCTGATAGTTGGGCAGGCAGTTCCGATCCATGTGCAGGGCCTGCCGGCTGGGAGGCAGACTTTGGCTTCATTATGTACCTTCCCTTAATGGACTGCAAGCTCTACCCATGTAGGCACATCAGTAGTTTTAACATTTTTAATTTTGAAATGTGACATACCTAGGAAAAAGTGTATTAAAAGTATTGGTTCAGTTTATCAAACATGGTTATACAGCAAAACCTCATGTGACCAACACAGAAGTCTGCACAAACCTTCCTATAGTGGCCCTGCCCTCTAACAGGGCTCTCCACCCTATTTTCAGGAGCGCCAGTCCCCTGCTCTGTTTCACCACGTATGTTACCTGCATAAATTATGCCTTTAACTTTATACAACTGATTCAGATGCCACTTAGCCCATGTCTTCCACCTTCCACTCAAATCATTCTCTAACATTCACCCTGAAAATACCTGTTTGCACCTAGTTCTAAACAAGAGTTGTTGCCTGGGCCCATAGGATTATGAACCTTCCTCCATATTTGGAAAATGAAAAGACTACTAATCTGGCTATTTAAGCAGTGTTCATTGATTTTACATATTTTTCTACTTCGACCTTAAAGTAAAAGCGCACTGCTGTTTTTAAGCGCCAAGAGAAGTTCGCAATCCTTTGCTCGTATAACACCTACAATTAGGGTTATCAAAGGGAAGCTCGCAGGTCAAAACCACCCAATGCCTTTTTTTGTGTGGTTTCCAAACTAACAATGACTCTACATTTTTAAACTTTTTTAAAACCAAAAGAAAATCATGTTGTGACACAGGAAAATCATATGAAGTTCAGATTTCAAAGTTCACAAGTAAAGCTCTACTGCAACATAGGCGTGCTCTCGTCACGTCACACAGAGCTGCCTCTGCTCCACAATGGCAGAGCTGAGCCGTGGGACGAGATCCCCCAGGCTGCTACGCCAACGAGGAGGTCTGCAGCCCTGCTATAAACACCAGAGGCAGCCCAGAAACCTAGCGCGAAGAACGCGTCAGCCAACCAGAGAACGTGGAAAACAGTACCAGAGTCCCATAGCTGCCGAAGTACTCCTCGTCCTGCCAGGTGTCCTCGGGGTCATACTCCACCTGCCTCCCGACGTGGTTCGCAGGTATGTACCCACAGCAACCAGCACGTTCACCCCACCACCAGTCGGCCGTGGTTTGTCTCAGGATCAGAATTTTTTCTCCTCTCAAAAAACTGAGCTGGAAAACCATCATAACAGACAGAAGTTAGAATTCGACAGAGAACTCGGTAACTGTCACCATCACTGGTGAACAAACCAGTGACTTCAGAGGAGTCAGCCTGTGATCACAGCCACTGGCAATTTAGAGAAGTGACAGCAGGATTTAAGTTTTTACGGCCTGCCCATCAGAAGGCAGGGCACAGCTCACCTGACACTTCCTACAAGAAAGAGCAAACATTTTCAAATGGCTCAGGGCAGAATTCCTCAACAGTCCTCCACCTCAGTTACACCCTGGTCGTGGGAGGCCCCAACTGAAGCGGATGCTTTGGTCTGACAGCCTCCCTCCCCTGGGATGAGGAGGCCTCCACAGCAAGGGCCCAAGAAGACATGGGCAGGTGCTTCCTCCCCTGGCTGTGGCTGTGGCTGTGGCTGAGGAGCCCACCCTCACCCAGGCCTCTTCACATCCCACCAGGGCAGTTTGTTAGGCTGCACAGCGAAGGCCACACACAGATGGATCTCATGGGCTCTAGGCATCTGAACACTTCTTATCTCACCTAGGTGTGACACGGCAATATTCACATCTGATTTGGCCATCGAATATGCTGAAATTCATAAGTCACGGGCTGCCTAGTGGGGCTACCTGTGTCTCATCAGTGGCAACATAGTCTGCGATGGCCACGAACTCCTCCGGCTGTGGTTGCAGCTGCACCCCCTCCTGCAGGAGCTGCACCTCGCTGCCATAGTCCACTGGCTCTTCCTCCTGCCCACCACCAAGGAGACAAGAACAGCACTGTGGAGCTCCGTTTGCTCTGCTCTTCCTCCCTCCCCCACTCCTCTGTCCCACTTTTGACCAGGTGATCAGGATAGGTTCAAATACAGATTCCCAAGACCAAGTACTAATCACACAAATTATTTGGGTCATCTTTACTAATATAACAGAGGGCTGTCTTCTTCACGCCAGCTTCACGTTTCTAATATAGGATGATCTTCATCCTAAAGAGACTGCCAATAGAAGCAGCAAGAAAAGGGTGCTTTTGGGACCCAAGGCTTTACCGGCAATGCTTCCTAGGAGTGATAATCGACCCCTGAGGAAGACACCATCAAAGTTGGGCTGATCTCTTCAGCAGACCTGAGGACAAAGCCAGGGGCCCAGTTAGGGCCTACAGAAGGCGCTGGAGACTTGCCAGAAACTGAGTTGGTGAAGACCAGGCTGCCAAGACCTCAGAAAGGCCTCATCCTCTGGCACGTCACAACTTTCTATCAGCATCAATGTAACTGAAAGATCCCCTAGAGGTGGCAGAGCCTGAAGCCACACATTCCACTCCCAATGTGTACATCCTAAACACATTTCCTAGTTATAAAAGTAATTTACATACACCTTAGAAAATACATGAAAACACAACAGAACACAGAAGACAATTACCACACCCTGTAACCTCATCCTCTTATCAGAAACAATGAACACCTTGGTAGTTCTACTTTTAAAATTTTTTGGCAGTACTGGGGGTTGAACCCAGGGCCTCACACCTGCACGCTTTGCAAGTGCTGGACCACTGAGCTGCACCCCCAGCCCTTTTTTTTTTTTTTTTTTTTTTTACTTTTTGAGACAGGGTCTCTCTAAGTTACACAGATTGCCTCTGGTCTCGAACTTGCGATCCTCCTGCCTCCACCTCCCAAGCTGCTGGGATTACAAGCGTGCGCCACCGCGCCCGGCATCCTTTTAAAAATTTTAAAGGTACACTGTACCTCATGCACAGGGCACCCCTGGGGTCACACAGCTGCCTGATGCCCCATGTTTCTCACTCTCTAATTCTCATTTTTCCTCATTATTCAATATACTCCTTAACACATTTCTGTATTCGTCTAATCTAGTATTTGTCTATCAATTATCAGAACTTACTTATCCAATCTCCTAATTTTATACATTCAGACTGTCTCCAATTTTTTCTATTATAAATCCTGTCAAGATGAACTTTCTTAAACATAGATCATCCTGTATGTCCCTGATGACTTTCTTGGGGCACATTCCTGAGTGTGAAACTGAAGACTGTCCATACTTTACAAGGAGGGCGTGGGCGTGGGAGCGGGACTGGTCCCCATGACAGTGAAGTGCCCACTGTCCTACACCCTCGACAACAGACATCGGTCACTTCAATCTATGCCAACTTAAAGGGTGAAAATTACCTCTTTGTCACTTCCACCTTCCTTTTTTATTAATGAGATCTGGCATTTTTTAAGTACCCAGTGGCCATATTTTAACTTTGCTAGTTGCTATGTATATCCTTTGCGTTTTCCCTACTGCAGTAGCATAACTTGTTTCCCAGCAGCGTGTCTTCCTGTAGCTTGTCCTTCATCCTGTCTCTCCACCTCCCTAGATGACCCACACTAACCAGAGGGTACGTCTCTCCCCACATTTGCGCCATCCTCACATCACAAACAGACCTGAGTGCCAATTCTCCCCTCTCCTGTCTCTTCCACCACACACAGAGTGGAACATTTTCCTTCTGACATAACTTCTTTTGTAAGGAATATCTTCAACCCTTTTGCAGCACTTTGCTTTTCTTATACAATATACAATACCTTGTACAAAACTAGTATTTTCAATGGCCACCCAATATTCCAGAGACAACCGAATTCTAGATTCTTTAGCCATCCTATACTGATTTTCTCCTGGTACCATTTTCTACCAACTAAACACTGCTGTAACAAAAAAACTGTACTCATGAATCCTTATGTCAAGACATTTTATTTCTGTGGGCAGACTTCCAGGCTTGAAGGGTAAATGTTCACCTTCCCACCCAGGGTGCATCATGGCTCCTCACAGATGATACCCTCTGCTTAGACACTCAGCGGTCACAGGCAGGAGCACCGCCTGGAACTTGTGCCAGTGGCCAGTGTAGTGGCATATCTCAGTTACTGAATCTCAATTCCTGGCTATCCCATTTTCATGTGTTTTTCGTTGCCTGAATCTGCTCTTCTGTAAGAGGCTGCTTTGTTTGTTTATTTTGACCACTTTTTTATTTGGCTATTTGTCTTCTTATCAGATTGAAGGAACTCTTTGCATAATATATATCTTATTTGATATCTTGGGCAAGTGTTTTTCTGAATACATTATTTTTCTGATTATTTTGTTTGGAATCAGTAAACTCAAAGTCAGGTCAATAAAAATTACCCACACTGAAGCACAAAAAGGAAAAAGAATGAAGAAAAAAACACAAAGCTTGAGATCTATGAATCAGTCATGAGAAATCTGACTCATGCTCAAGAGAATCCAAAGATGAGAGAAGATGAGGCACGAGAACTGGAGATACAGTGTTAGAAACACTTCCAAAATGAACAGAAACACTGCATATTCAAGAAGCTCAACAACCCCAGGCAGGATAAATACACAGGAAACTGCTAAAAATCAACAGATGAGAAGATTGTAGGTATGGCAGATAGACAGAAACAGAGTCCACAGCACAGTTACAGTCAGAGCACCGCCTTCTCACCAGAATGATGAGAGGAAGACAGGAAGTCTTCATCTGCACAGTGCTGAAAGAAAAACCACAAACCTAAACTCCTCCTCAAACAAAAATATCCTTCAAAAATGAAGGCAAAACACACTCTCACTCAAACCAAAACTGATAAAATTTGAAACAACAAACCATACCAGTAACTGCAGAAATGAGTTGTTCAGGTTCAAGGAAATGAGTCCACACAGAAACAAAGAACACAGGGAAAGCAAGAAGGTCTACGGGAAGGTGAATGCATGGAGAGGTACAAGAGACCTTCTTATATTTATAAAATCTTTTGGTAGGCCAGGTACAGTGGCGCATACCTGTAATTCCAGCGACTTCAGAGGCGGAGGTAGGAAGATCACAAATTCAAGGCCAGAGGTAGCATGTGTAACTCTAATGAGACCCCGTCTTAAGCAATAAAAAAAGGGGCTGGGGTACAGCTCAATGGTAGAGCACTTGCAACGTACGCACAAAGTCCTGAGTTCAGCCCCTGAGTATCAAGTTTTTGGTAGCATAAGGCAGTAGTAATAATCCATTCTGGTGCTTATAACATATATAGACTTGAAATACGATATAATAAAAAATGATTTATTAATCCAAAAGAGGGCAAGAATGGAGACATGTACAAAAATTTGACAAACAGAAAATGACAGCAAGATGTTACATTGAAATCATTTCACTCATTAGATTAAATGTTAGTGGACTAAAATACTCCAACTAAAGGGCACAGATTATCTAACAACAAAAAGAAATCCCAACTAGCTCTTTACAAGAGAAATGCTTTAAATATAAGGACTTAAGTTGAGGAAGAGTGTGTGTGTGTGTGTGTGTGTGTGTGTGCTGGCACAGTTAAATTAACACAAAAAATATATGCAAGGCAAGAAGTATTTACTAACAAGAATAAAGAAATACTTCATAAAAATAAATAGATCGACTAATCTACAAAACATATCCTAAATATACATACCCAATAGCACGGTTCAAAATACATGAAAAAGAGTGACAAAACCAAAGGGAAAGACAGACAAATCTACACCACATGGGGATTTTTTAAACACAGCTCTCACAGGGCACCACAGCACACACTTGTAATCCCAGCAACTCGGGAGGCGGAGGCAGGAGGATCACAAGTTTGAAGCCAGAGGCAGCCTGTGCCACTAAGCGAGACCCTATCTCAAAGTGAAAAATAAAAGAGGCTGGGGATGCAGCTTAATGGTGGAACTCTTGCCTAAGTGTGCACAAGGCACTTGGTTTAACCCCCAGTACTGAAAAAAAAAATATCTCAGTAATTGACAGAAGAAAGACAAAATAACCAGAAAAGATAGATCTGAACAACTCTGATCACCCATTGATCTTCTGGACACTCATGGAGCACCCAGAACTGCAGGATGCACGGTCCATGCAAGGGCACACACAACACTCACAAAAGTATCCTGCATGACTGGAATACAAAGCAAGCCGGAATAAGTTTCAAAAGGCTAAAATTACAGAGCTTGTTACATTCTCTAATCTAATGTTATCAAACAAAGTTAAGTAACAAAACGATAAGTAAAATTGCCCAAATGTTTGCAAATCAAGCAGGACACTTTCAAATAGTACAGAGTTTCTGATTTCCATTGTGATGCATTTAAAAATGTCTTGACCATAATGAAAATATAATTCATTTAAATGTGTAAGGTACAAATAAAGAAGTGTTTAGAAGAAAAGTTATAGCTTTAAAAGTATAAATTAGAGAAGACACGTTTAAAATCAGTGAACCAACCGTCCATCTTAGGGTGCTACAAAAGGAAAAAATTAAACTCAAAAAGAAAAGAATGAAGGAAATGAAGATAAAAGTAGAAATCAAATAAAAAGCAGAAGAGAAATTCAACAAAGATTAGTTCCTTAAAAAGATAAAATTGATTAACCTCCAAAAGACTGATTAACAGAAAATATAAATAAAACACTAATTATCAATATCTGAACAGGGGGTGGTATTTATAGGATTACAAAAATACTACCAAGACTCACAAGTAATCAGGAAAATTAAAAGAACAAGATACCTTCTCTAACTCATTCAAAATTAAAAAGTCTACTGCCCTCAAGCGTCACCAAGCCCTACTGCGGGCTACTACAGACCTGTGTACTGGGAAACCTACTTGGCAGCCCAAGTGATCAATACCCAGTGGAACTCAAACCATGCAACCCAAGCACCTGTATCGCCATCACTGGCTTCTACCCTGGACTAACATGCAGACAGGCGCACTCCAGCATTGTGAGGTCAGAAAAAGTGGAAACATCTGAGGGTCGGATGAAAGGGACGAAGATAAAAGAGGATGTGAACCTACTACACAGTCTGCAGCCATAGCATCTTAGCATCCGATCCCACGTGATCAGGGAAGCTAAGCAGGGTCTGCCTGGTTAATCCTTGGATGGGAGACCGCAAGGGAAAACCAGGTGCTGCAGGCTAGGGAGAAGGACCTGGCAATCCACTCCCAGAATAATCCGCCATTGAAACCCCTATGAATAGCAGAGAAGCACTGACAATAGTGCCAGGCATGGCACAGTGCTGGACAGCGTTTGGTTCTGTTGTACACAGGGTCACTATGAGTCAGACCCAACTTGAGGGCACCTAACAACAAACCTACTGTACAGCAGCAGGACCACAAGAGACCTACACACACAAACCTGTGACTGTGGCATGCCAGCAGTAGCAGGCTGACTAGCAAATCAAGAAAGCCAAATTCCTAAAAGGACCGTTATGTGGAAAGGGCCACAGAAGTGACAGAGTGATGTCATGCACACAAACTTTAGAAAGTACACACAAGCAACATCATTCAAGAATGTCTACAAGGCAGAAAGGCATAAAGATGGGGCAGAAGATGTACTGGCTTATTAAATGAGTTGGGGAATGTGAAAAGATGGTACAGAAGCACGCAGTAATTCACAGTAGTGTTTACCTGTGGAGAAAGGAAGAGGACTGTGTCAGGGTTTGGGGAACAAACTATCTACAGTGCTGTTATTTTATATGTGGGTGTGTTCTAAGGCAAATATGACAAAATATTAAGTTTTCAACTGCAAAATATGTATTTGATGTCTGTGATACTATTTTGTAAATGTCCTAATATTTAAATTTCTTGAAAAATAGAATGTCCATGGAATTAAACCATTTTGTGGTTAATTACAGTAAACAGATCAATGAAATAAAATGATTATAAATAAAATTCCTATCTATAAACACTCAATGAAAGTAGAAAATCATTAGAATGTAAGAAAAGAAGTGCTAAAACTGACATCACAGACATGAAAATGTTTGATTTTCAAGAACATTTTTATTAGAATATTCATCTGGTTAATTATACATAATCAATATTCCTTAAAATGTAAGGTGATTATTATTTTTTCTTTCTACTACCAACCTGATTTGACGGAACCTAACAACCACCACCACCAACCTGAATGAAAACTCTGTGAGTACCACAGGCAAAAACAGCATGAAAATATAGATTAAGATCTTGCTGGTCCTATGTCTGGGACTTACTAAACAGCCAAGAACAAGGTCTGGCACCAAGAGTGGAAACTGGAAGACCATGGCGGTCAGGGCAACCTAAGGATTTCCCTGGAAGTGCTCACGATGCCACTCAGTGTGGCACCTGTAGTGCTTCTGAACACTCATTCCCCTGCTTTGCTGTTCCTTAAACTTAAGCTCCCTACTGTTGGCAGACACGCTCTGAGGAACAAAGAAAACTGTACACACCCAGGAGCTGACACCTCTCTCTGTAACATTAGTGACCGTTAAAAGTGACTTATTAGAAGACAGGACCTGGCAACCCACTCCCAAAAATCAATCCACCATTGAAAACCCTATGAATAGCAGAGGGTCACAACAGTGTTTTGCTTGTTGTATGTAGGGTTGCTATGAGTCGGACACTGACTCGATGGCACCTAGCAACAACAACAACATACCAGAATGGAGATGACCTGTGATTCACCTTTGGGACAGTCACCTGGTGTTGCCATAGTTTTCTTAGGGTCTGCCTCATAACTGCTGCTTTATTATTTCATTTTCTCCTCCATGTCTACTTTAAAAGAGAAAAACACAAAGTGCTTGTTACATTGTTTGATAATGAAATTCACTTCATCTCTAAGAACCATGACAAAGTCTCTATCAAAGAGACTTAAAATGTATGTGAAGAATAGTATAGAAGTTAAGCAAGATTACACCTGTAATCCCAGCACTCAGGAGGCTAAGGAGGATCCCAAATTCAAGGTCAGTCTGAAAATAAAAAAAGTATACAAATGGAATTTGTCACAATTCTTTAGACAATTAAAAGCATTTAAAAATTATAAATTTCAAATAATGTGTGCTTCCTTCAATAGTCTGTAAAATGTTAATCTTATTCCTAAACCTTAGTTGCTGTCAGATCACTGCTGATTTACAATAATAAATCAATGTCAATTCATTTTGTGGAACTGACAAGTTTAACTACAAGTAAACTTCCCTGCCTGGCACCTGACCTGTTCCCACAGGCAGAATGGAAGTCTGCACGCCCAGACCCTGGCCTGCTCCTCAATTCTTTTTTAATTTATTTTATATTTTTATATTTTTATTTTTGCAGTACTTGGATGGGTGAAACCAGGGCTTCCAACATACTTTGCAAGTGCTCTACTACTGGGCTGCGCCTCAGCTCATTTTTTATTTTTCTATTTTGAGAAAGAGTCTCCCTAAATTGTGCAGGCTGCCTCTGGCCTTGAACTCCCGATCCTCCTGCCTCAGCCTCTCGAGTGCTGAGAGGGGGGCAGTGTGAGGTAACTGACTCAGGGATGAATGTGTTTTCAATTACGCAATTCTTTGTTTAAAATGCATCTTTCACTTCTAAATCAATTCTGATTTTAATGATAATTATAATTACAAACACTTGAAAATTTACATATATTACATCTTCAGCGGAGTGGAGGGACAGGGTAGCTGGGGCGCACTGGGACAGCGCAGTGGAATCGCCAGGGCTTAGTACTGTGGGCGTGTCGCTGTGGGCGTGGCTCGGAAGGCACGGAGAGCGCTGAGGGGAGAAATGGGCGTGGCCCTAGGAGGGTGTGGCTCTGGGAGTCTGGGAGTGGGCGCAGAAGGGGCGGGACCCTGGGGGTGGGGGCGCTGGGGAGGGGGCGGGGCGCTGGGCAAGAAGGATGTGGCTGAGAGGGCAGGGCGCCGGGGAAGGGGCGGGGCGGGTGCCGAGTTCGCGGTCAGCAGCCGGCGTGGGACCGAGGCGGGGGGCGCTCAGAGGTCTCGAAAAGGCGGTGGAGGCCTCGGGAGGCGGCGACACGCCGGCCTGGCGTGGACCCCGCACCCAGCACGTCCCGCCTCACCTGCGGCTCAGGCGCGTGGCCCGCCCCTAAGAAACCTACCTCAGCCGCGCTCTCCGCTGAATTCTGCGTCTGCACCGCGGAGGGGCGGGCGGTTCCCACCAGGAACCCGAGCCACCGCCCTCGGCCCGCGCAGGCGCAGTGCGCGCAGAACCGCCGCGAAGCAGGCCCCGCCCACGGCTCGGCGGCTCGCGCGGGCGCAGTCCGTGCTTGGTCCCGAGGTCTAGCGAAGCCGAAGCTCTGCGCATGCGCAAGGTTCACAGGCCGGCCTCCTACGGGGCCCTGGACGGGGGTCGGGGGCGCGGCTAATTTTCGTAAAAATATAGTGTTTTTATGGATTTAACCAGACACTGTTAAGAAATCAAGTTTATGAAACAATTAGCTGAAAATAAAGGGGTAGAGCAAGCTCTAGCTCAACACAAACTATGCCCACGTTTCAAAGCTGCCATGAAGGTAAATTGTATTACTAAAGTAAAATAATTATTTTGTATAATAAAAAGTCAATTCAGTAGAAAACGATAGCAGTCCTAAGTCTCTATAACATAGATTCAAAATATAAAAGTCAGAAATTCAAAAATTGGCTTGAGTGGATCAAGAAAGAATGGGAAAGTGTGGCCTGATTTCCTGTTAGGAATGAGTCAGAGAAGGGATTATATGCCCAGGCCAGTGGGGCTTGGGTGACCTGAACTTCACACGGGCCCCAAGGGAAGGGGCATTTGGCTTTCTTATAAGTTGCAGACAGGGAAAGGGAGGTGCAGGTAAAAGGCAATCAGCGCCCATAAGTGGGCAGGACCTGTGATTGCTTGGCGCCTCAGAATACCACAGATGATGGTCTGACACTTTTGTGATATAAGATTATGACTTTCATTTTGCAAAGAGACTTTCTTGCTGACTATGAGAAAAAACATTGGGCTTTCTGGGGACATGCTCATGGCAAAGACCCAAGGCAGCCTCTAGGGACTCCGGATGCCGACAGCCAGCAGCCAATGAGAAACAGGACCTCAGTCTACAAGCCCAAGAAACCAGATTCTTCCAACAACCAGCCAGCTGTGAGACATTAAACAGCTGTGACAAAATACCACAGACCAAGTGACTTAAAAGACATTTACATTCTCACGCCCAGAGGCTAGAAGTACTCAACAGGGTGCTGGTACTTTATGTTCCTGTTGAGGGCTCTCTTCCTGGCTGTGTCCCCATATGGCCCGTCCTCTTGTTGAAGCAGAGCATTCTGGAGTCTCTTCCTTTGCCTTTGAGAGCTCCAGCCCTTTCAAATCACAGCTTCATCCTTGCATCAAAAACAGTCACACTGGAGGGTAGCCTCAACATGTCAACTGGAAAGCGGGGAGCCACAATTGAGTCCATAGCACATCTACGTAAACATTGGTCAAGAAAAACAACTCTAAGGTGTTCATCCAAGAGAAATGAAAAAAATACATCCCAAAACAGCCTTGCCCAAGAATGTTCAAAGCAATTTTCAACATAATAGCAAGGGGGAAAAAACATTCAAATATCAACAGGAAAATAAGTACATAAATTGTGTTCTACTTATGCCATTGAACATTTTAAAGAATTTTTTGTTGGCAAGAGCATTCCCAGGTTAGAGTAAAAGGACTGTGTTAAGTCAAAGGAGTCTTGTTGTTGTTGTTGGGTGCCATCGAGTCAGTATCCAACTCATAGTGACCCTCATAGGGTTTTCAATGGCTGACTGTTTCAGGATTGCCTTGGGAGTGGATTGCCAGGTCCTTCTCCCATTTTTGCGGTGCTGGGAATTGAACTTGGGACCTCAGAGACTGCAGAGCAGCGCTCCAGCAACTGAGCTAAATCTCAGCCAAGTCAAAGGACTAAGACAGTTGAAATTGAAACAAGACCTCTACACACACCACACACACACACCCCTTATGGGCAAGAATCATGCTAAGGAAGGCATTTCCCCGCAAACATTTTTGTGCTTTGGATAAAATGGTAGACAGTTCTCAAATGAAGAGGTCCATAAAGCCATGAAACACATGAAAAAATGCTCAACATCCCTAGCCATTGGGGAAATGCAAATCAAAACAACTCTGAGATTTCACCTTACACCAGTAAGAATGGCCGAGATCAATAAAACAAACAACAACAAATGCTGGCAAGGTGGCGGGGAACCGTAAATTGGTGGAGCTGTAAGTTGGTCCAACCACTGTGGAAATCAATATGGAGGTATCTTAAAAAACTAAAAATAGATCTACCATATGACCCAGCTATAACACTATTGGGAATTTACCCAAAGGGAGATGGGTCATCATACCACAGAGACACCTGCATCTCCATGTTCAATGCAGTACTTTTCACAATAGCAAGGATATGGAATCAACCAAAGTGCCCTTCATCAGAAGAATGGATAAAAAAACTATGGTATATATACACAATGGAATACTACTCAGCAATCAAGAAAAATGAAATAAGGTCATTCACAGCAAAATGGATAGAATTAGAGAAAATTATTTTGAGTGAACGAACACAAGCTCAGAAAGAGAAACACCACATGTTCTCACTCATATGTGGGAGCTGATTCAATATTATAAGAAGGAAAAATCCTATTCAAAGGTCAGATCAAAATAAAAGGGGGAAAAAAAGATAAGAATGGTGTCAATATAAATGGTCTAGAAAATGCATGCAATTGTTCTAACAAGATAAAAACAAAGACCACTACAGGAAAAGTTTCTATCTTAGATAGAACTGTAACCCAAGGACATATAGAAAAATATTACTAAGTAAAAGATAGAGAAGACTTAGATGGGAAGGGTGGGAGAGGGAGAAGCACAGCAGAAGGTAAGGGGTAACCTATATGAATAATGTTTATCAAAATGCATATATGGAAATGTCACAAAGAAAAGCATGTCAGAATGAATCACCTTAAGGTGTACATTAAAAATTTCCAATAAAAAAAAAAAAGGACTTCTCTCTAGGGGTAGTAGGACTGGGGGTTCTTTCTCAGAGCACAGCGAGGCACTAATCATAAAGTATTTCCAGTGCCCAGGTTAGAGGGGCCTCAAAATGTTTGCCCTATAGGAATTCAGAACCATAGGCGCTCCATAGCTACCTTACACTTTACCTGCCTCCCCATTTGCATGGCAGCATCTCTTATGCTTTCCTACCCATCTCTGCTGTGGGGTGTGTGGAGGGCAGAGAAGAGTCGTGTTAGTTCCCAAGTCTCTGACCCAAGGCCAGATGCACCTGAGGAGCCTCAACTGCTTCCAGACCTGGTTTAAGTCACGAGATCCTAAGCTTCAAGCTTGATGCCAGGTTTGGATTAGAGTTTTGGACTGAGCAAATGTTTATGGGGTGAGTAAATGTTTTATATTTGAGGGATGCAAATATTTTGTGACCAGGGGACCAGCTGTGGGAGACTGAAAAAATGGCATTCTGCTCTGCAGGTTTTTCCCCCCACAGATACTGGAGAGGTGCCATAGCCTTGGTGATAAAGCAGGAAGTCAGAAATGAGTGATGGGACACTAAGGGGCCAATCTGAGAATCTGAGTCCCAAAGAGCGGAGCCTAAGTCTGTTAAAACAAAGGTGTCTGCTCAAGGCACCAACAAGACATTGTTGTTCTTGTTGTTGTTAGGTGCCATCGAGTCAAGTCCGACTCATAGCGACCCTATGTACAGCAGATGGAAACACTTCCCGATTCTGTTCCAGGCAAACGATCTTATTTATGTTTAAACCCATTGTTGCAAACACTGTGTCAATCCATCTGGTGGGGGTTTTTTTCTCATTTGCCTTGACCTGCCACTCTCCCAAACATGATGTCCTTCTTCAGGGATTGATCTCTCCTGACTACATGTCCGAAATATGTAAGACACAGTCTGGCCATTTTTGCTTCCAAGGAGCACTCTGTTGCACTTCTTCTAGGACAGATTTGTTGGTTCTTTTGGCAGCCCATGGTATATTCAATAGACATCTCCAGCACCACAATTCAAAAGCATCAATTCTTTTTCTGTCTCTCTTGTTCAATGTCCAGCTTTCACAACCATATGATGCCACTGAAAATACCATGGCATGAGTCAGACGCACCTTCGTCTTCAGTGTGACATTTTGCTTTTCAATACTCTAAAGAGATCTTTTGCCACAGCGTTTCCTACAGCAATGCGTCTTTTGATTTCTTGACTGCTGCTTCCACGGGTGTTGATTATAGAGCCACGCAAAGCAAAATCTTGGACAACCTCAATCTTTTCTCCATTTAATGTGAAGTTGCGTGCTGACCCAGTGGTAAGGATTTTTGTTTTGTTGATGTTTAGTCGTAACCCATATTGAAGGCTATGATCTTTGATCTTCATCAGTAAATGTTTTAAATCCTCTTCACTTTCAGCAAGCAAAGTGGTGTCATCTGCATAACGCAG